>JAYJMH010034045.1:0-16396 GCA_036873815.1 Phacellophora camtschatica
TTAGTTTTTTCATTTATTAGAGATATTTTGTAACAATACATAACTTTATGATAAAGAGCAGAACAGCAATGCCCTATCTTAAATTTTGTTCGATCCTTGTGAGTCAGACCTAGAGTCTTGCCAACAGGGGCACAGTGAGGCCTATATTATATTGTGGGAAAATGTTCCGACAAACGTTTTCCAGACACTATAAAAACGAGCATACGCTAAAGACTGACATGTACGCTACAAGCGCATCCACCTAGGAGGGGCCGGGGGCATGCTCCCCCAGAAAATTTTGAAAATCAAGGTGGCTAGATTGCCTGTGGTGGCTCTTTTTGACCCTGATGTTAAAATTTTAAACATCAAATTGGTGAGCAAATTCCTAGCAAATTATGAAGAAGAGTAATTACCTTTATACATTTGTTTAGTCTAAGGATGCGCGAATAATGCTTCACAGGCAAAACAATTAAAAATGAAGGTATTTATACTTCGGCTGTCATTCACAGGTTTAGCTAGAGATTTAAGTTGAAAGTGTGTTTTATTTGGACAGGCAGTCCGAAGTCAGGTTGTACATATAGTATATACAAGGATAACAAACACACTTTGCTTTGGGAACTCGTTTGGTCCCAAATAAATTCCTAACTTAAAAATAACGTTGCCCCCACTTTAGCCTTGATAATGCACGTTCGCAACCTAAATCCAAAAACCAAATATTCTAGTGAGAATTTTCACCTAGAATATTGCTTTGTAGGGTTTCAATCAAAGGAAACAAAATCCAAAAATCAAAGAGTCCGCAAATAATCTCGTTTAGACCAAATAGCTAACCATACCAAAAAACGACCCCAAAATTTCAGGGACCGACTTATTTTTAAACATGGACCGATTTGGTAAATATTGGGGGTGTAGCACCCCCCAATGTGCGTCCCTGCTGCTGAGATTTTGTAGACCCACCCATCTTTAACCCTATTTTACACGGGGGATTCGCCTCCGCGTAGCCTCAAAACTCTCCACCTCTGCACGCAGGCTTATCACGGGCTTTGGGGCCCCTTGTTGGGTTTTTCTGAACTGTACTTTTTGAAAATAGTCAAGGGGCTGGAACTTTTCGACCTTTCATCAATTATTTAATTATTAAAAAAAATTCGGAAATGTCTGTCCAATATTTCACCATCGCGTGACCACACAATGCCATATTTAAAACCCAGTCAGTATGGAATTTAGTTTTACGGCTCTAAATAAGCATATCTTTTTAAGACGAACATAATTTTGGCACGGTTGAATTGCCATACTTTTTGCCATGCCAAGAAAACAAACAGTTTTTTGCCATACCAAGAAACCAAACAATATTTTGCTTATAACAGCAAAAAATTTAATATATGATATCATACTTTTTGAACACATCATATTTCAGACAAATAATGATAGAAAATTATGTTTTTTCCATGAAGACATAACTTCTGGTGATAATAGAGAGCTAAACTTGATAATGGATAAATATGGCATCAAATAAGTGAATAAAATCTATGTTACGTTTTAAGAGGGCCACCCTCTTTAAATAATTGAAAATAACTTTTGCAACTTTTTTATATTAGTATTATATATTTAAAGTAATACAATTTAAAGTGTTTGAATGAGGAATTACAACCAAATTTCAATAAAATGCTTATAAATACTTGCTTATTCATAATCCATCACGTTGTTGTGTTTAAACAAATTACCCCCCCCCCCCTCCCCCAAAAAAACATTTGTCTAATGGAATAAATTTGAAGTAGCAAGAGATGAATTATGCAAACTTTCAGAACGAGAAGGTCTGCAAATAAATATTTCGTTTGGGATGGGAAATCTGTTATTTAAAAAATTTAATTTAACGTTCTAGAAAACTGCTTTGAATAATGGGAAAAAATTCCATTGCATGTTTTACTGACGTAGCAGGATGTGAATTATGCAAAAATTGAGAACCATATAACGTCTAAAATTAAATGTTGCGTTCAGGATGGGAAAATTTGCTGGTTGCAAAATTTAATTTCATATTTTAGAAAATTGTTTTTAAAGTGGTAGAAATATTTATTTACAGGTTTTAGAAGATGAATAGACAATAATGCAGAACCAGAAAGTCAGAAATAACAATCTAATATATCGAAAAAAGTGGCAGAAAGTGGCATAAAAACATGCTATTAAAGACAAATCTTACCTTTGCCAGAAGTTGGAAAGTCTCTTGAATTTTGTTTTATTAAAACTTTTATCATTCAACAAACAACCTGCTTGTAGTCATGTTCGAACATTTGTAAGTGTTATATTTCAAAAGGGATATCCGAAACGCAATGCGGTCAGTCTAGCTTTAACTTTGTTGAAAACGTGGTTAAACTCATTCGCAGAATGGATATAAAACAAAGGCTTGTTTGTTTAAATCTTTCATTCATTTGATGTTTTATTATATCTTGCGACATTTTTGCAAGCATTATGGATGTTGAAGATCTCTTAAATCATACTTTTTTGAAAAATAAATTATCTCATAGTTTAGTTTCAAAAGACAAACATTGGAATCATCTTGCGATGGCCCAGAAGGCTCAGCTCAGTTTTTGTTTTTACGCACTTTAATCTCATTTTTCAACATTTAACTGTTCTTTTCTCAAGCTTCAATCAAGCTTCCGTGTTCCCTTTTGACACTTTGTTTCTTAACACAGTTCAGTTTTAATTTTTCACACTTCAGTTGTGATTTCTTTGATGAGATAACAACCATCTGCAGACAATTATCTAACCCATTAGTATCAAGTCAGAGGTTAACATGAAGAGATGCCTATGCCAGCATATCTACCATGTATAGATTCAAATCATTCCCAAGAGGACGAGATGATTGTGCGATATTAGTGAAGATTTATTGCAAAATTTACCACCCGAACCACAAATGCTTCTGGTACCTCCTCTTTTGCTATTCAACCAGAACAACTCATCAGTAAAGTGCTCAAGATCACGAACAACCAAAGAATGTCATAGTTGGGCGGATATGATAAGACCTCAAAAATGATATTTTGGATGCAAGCATAAAACTTGGTACAGATATACAATGGCATGCTCTGATTAATTTTTCATATAGTGTCATCCAATAACATGCCCGGTTGCCAAGTATATCCGTATTATTGCAAAAGGTAAATAAAAATTAATTTACGAAAGGATTTTTTCAAGATGAGTAAACTGAGATGGAATTAAGAAGCAAGAAACGTAATAAAAAGGTGCATTTCTATTAAGGTCAATAACTGAATACCTGGTTGCCATGGAAACCATGTATTATACGTATTATTACAAAAATGAAGGAAACATTAGCATTCCGGTCATTTTTAGCCCAAATTTCCGTTGAGAATTCCGCCGTTCAGTTGAGAAATTGCCAAAATTGAGCATTCCGCGACGAATTTTATTCAAAGGTTAATTTAATTGTAGATGACATGTTTTTCCTTTTGTTTTTAAAATTTACGCAAATCAATGATTCCTCTTCTTTAAACATTCATATGAACCTCGGCTATAATAATATTGTACCTTAAATTAAGCAATTCTATATATTGCCAGAGAACATGCACCCTACATCAAATGCTCTATCACAACTATTAACAAATTTTCCCCTCGATGGATGACTATTCCTTAAGCAGAAAAAATTTGCACAGAATTGATTCATTGTGGTTGCAAAAAGATTGTGTTGCTCGATGTAAATGTATCCGTGCCGATTTGCCGTGTGCACCATTATCCATCTGTGCTGGCGATTGCGTAAATTATTGAATATTTGCCAGCATTTGTTCTTCGTTTGTAAAGCACAGATGTGCTATGCTTTATTGGTTTTAGAAAGAATCCATGGAAACCATGTATTCAACTCTTTAAAGCAAAATAAATCCATTCATGCTACTGATTTCTGCTTCTTTAGTAGCTATTGGTTAACATACTTAAATAAAATATAGCATTTCCATAACTTCCTTTCCTTATCTAGTAACACAAGTAATGACTTGTTTTCTTGGCAATCAGGTAATCAATTATCCATGGTAAAAAAATGCACTCTTTATTACATGTCTTGCTTCTTAAATTTTAAAATATATACTTTCCAAAACAAATCCTTCTTTAACTTTTGTAATAATACAGATAGTGCCTTGTTTCCATGGCAGCCAGTCATTTTTTTGGCTTGCACTACATCCGTAATTAATCAGGGGATGCTACTGTATATGTGTATCAATTTTCATGTTTGCATCCAAAAGTGCACATTTTTTTCATTTAGCCGCTGGACCATCACGGAATTTCATTATGTTGTGTAATCCCGGAATAATTAATATTCAAATTATTGTTAATTGTTTTATTAGACCTGAACTACTTCACAACCTTATAGAAGTCGGACTGTTGGATTGCGGGAAAAACATTGAGATGTTTCGAAGAACATACTTTGTGACCCCCCTCTGTGAAATTTCAATCAAATTGATTGGTCAGTTGGGCACGAGGAGCTTTTTGAATTAAGCAGCTCAATTTCAAGCTCTATTGGCCGCGGCATATTTATGATGAAACCAATATGCCGTTGTGCTGCCACCTGGTTATAGGAAGTCATTCTTGTCAAACTGTTCACTTAATGTAGCGCCAACTTTATTCAGCAAACTTTAAAGCGAATCAAACATGTTGTAACCAAGAGAGTGAAAAAAGCTATCTTCGCGAATTTGCATGAATCAAACATTTCCGTGAATAAAATCCGAAAATTGTGGTGGGGTTATGTCTATTTCTCTGAAGAAAATCAGCTTGATGTACAATTGAATTCTTAACTTAAAAAGCAAAATTGTGACAACGCGTAAATAGATTTTTTGCTTAGATTTGTTAGATCTGAAAATATTATACATTTTAATTTGTTTTCAAGCAGAGGTTGTGTGCAACGGATTGCAAGGGATATAAATTTATTTTCATGGATGGAATCGATTGCAATCTCTTATTAATAAGATTTTGTAAGTTGAAAGTTGCAGAAAAGCCTTCTTTCTATTACCAAATGTTTGCGTAAAATCGACGGGAAAAGTTATTCACCGCCTCAGTTACAAAAATCCTTTTCAACGTGCCTAAAATCCATAGTTCTGTTAGAAATGATGTCTTTTTTCTTTTTCTTGCAAAATCTAATTGCTCAGATAAATTTGCCTACGAAGATCGCTTTCGCCAAATTTCGAAACTCCATGCACTGGAAGGTTTCATATCTCTCAACATGTGACGGCGGCTTTTTGGATCTCTTTTTCTAAACTTTTGTCGCCAACGACGAAGATTTTTATCGCCAGCGATGAAAATCGCTTGTCTGCAGGGTAAAAAATCAACGATTTTTGTCGCTGACGATGATTTTTGAGATCAAGCATGTTTGATATTTTTTTTATCGCTGGCGACGAAAAGACAAAAATCGTGCTGTGTGCTGGGACCAACGACAAGTTTTACATATTTGAACCAATCAGAATCGTTTTTGGATCACGTGCTAGTGCATTTTTCGAAACAATATGGAAGGCACATCAGGAGAAACTTGGACTGTTGCAAGAGAGGAAAAACTAGTTGATTGGTGGCAGGAGAGAGCTTGCCTATACATGGTAGGCTCCCCAGAGAACTCAGACAGAGTGAAGAAGCTAACAGTACTAAATGAGATTGCTTCAGAGCTGAGCCTTAATGTTAAAAATAGTCCTATAGGCCTTTACTACTTTTCACTTTTTGTGACTTGTCTGCTTGTTTGTAAATAATGTGCAACCGTATTACTATTTATGTCACTTTTTAACCAGCTATTGGTAAATGGACCATGCAGATCTTACTTACCCAGCCTAAACAAGGCCAAGAGAGGGGGCCTAATCATCAACATTTTACATAAATTTGTTAATTCAGCATTTCACGCAAGATTGTCACACATTTTAAAATTTAAATGATTCATTTTTCCTGCAACTATAATATACAATATTTCATTGCAGCAAGTCAAATCCAGAAAAGAAAAACATAACTCGGTACCCAATTTACACGTGCACGTAAACCAGCATGCAGTGGGAGTGCAACACCCAAAAAAAAGCAAAGAGAAACCAATGGCTCGAAAAAAGGCTGCAGTTTTTGTGTCCATACACTTCAAACAAAGTTTCAGTTTCCAACCTGGAGGTAATTTTGCAAAAGAAAAACAAGGTTTCATTCGTTAGATATAATCTTGCCATGAGACAGATCCAGAATCAGAGCAAAAATATTGTTTAGGCAATTGCCTCTGACCCTTTGAACTAAATGCGAAGTTTCTGTTTCTTGTCTTTTGCAACTCTGCCAGTGGTAAGTCTGATCTCCAACTTCCTTCAATAATTTCATGGCGTTCGTTTTCAGTGTCAAGTGCCTTTCCATAAGGGGATTGTTCTTCTAATAGCATATTGCGCAAACAGCGAATTGCCAAGACAATTGTCTCAGCCTTTCTTGGCTCCAGCATAATTTTGGTCAGCAGAACTCTAAATCTATTTGCCATAATACCAAATGCATTTTCAACAACTCTTCTTGCTCTTCAAAGCCTGTAATTGAAAATGTGCTGTTCATGGACAAGTTGTCTGAAGGGAAATGGTTTCATGATGTCATTTCTCAATGGAAAAGCATCATCACCTATGATATGGTAATGACATTTAAGACCAGTACCTCCAAGTTCTTCAGATTTGGGGAAGCCAATTGACTTGTTATCAATTTTTTCTTCTAGAGGTGATGATTCAAAGATTCCGGCATCACCATTTCTACCACTTGAACCAACATCAACAAATATCAGCTTATAGTCATAACTTGCAAGTTCAAGGAGGACTATGCTATATTATCCCTTGTAGTTAAACTTTTCAGATCCAGAGTTGTCAGAATATTTAATTTCAATGTGTTTGCCATCAAAGGCACCAACACAGAAAGGGTAATTCCACTCTGATAAGAAATCATCACTTATTTTTTTCCACTCATCTGATGTGCTTGGAGCGTAAAATTAAAATGTTTTTCTCTTTCAGTCTTCACTTTTTCCGGATGGTTGTAAAGAAGCAAAATTAAAACCACTCTTTAAAAAGATCAAGAAAGGAAGCTAAATTTATAGGCCGATATATTCACTACCCCATCTGTATAAAACCATAAAAAGTGGTACATAATCAGGTTCAAAGGTACTTGGATGAAAACAACATCCTTTCTGCACTGCAATCCGGGTTTCGAAAAAATCACTCAACAGATTCCTACTTATCTCACTTAAGTGACAGAGTTATTCATGGTTTTGAGAATGAAAAGATGACCGGAATGATTCTAATATATCAAAAAGTATTCAATACCACAGACCACAAAATATTCTTAGACATACTGGGATATATCGGTTTCAGTAACTAGGTAATTTTATATTTCAAATCCTATCTTGAAAACCGTAAATTTTTAGCTAATGTAGGAAAGAAGGTCCGGGTTATCTATCATATGGGGTGCCTCAAGGGTAAATGCTTGGCCCACTAATAGTTCTTTTATTTGTCAATGACAAGCCAAGCATAGCCTATGATTGTGCCTATGAGCTTCTATTGTACGCGGACGATACTTTTCTACTCTTCAGCGTAAAAAACGCTGACAAAATAGAACAAAATTTGAACAAACGTTTTAATTCCCTTTGCGAATGGTTTATTGAAAATAGATTAAGTATACACTTAGGTGAAGACAAAACCAAAAGCATCCTTTTTGTGGGCAATAAAAATAAATTCAAAAATAAAATCAACATCAATAGAGGAGACATTGAAATTAGACAACACCCACAATTAACTTACCCTGGGTGAAGTCTCAATGAACGATTATCTGGCAATTAAATCATTTGGAAAAATTAACTTCCCGGCTAGAGAAAGCAAGGCGTTCTAAATTTTTAGCCTTCGAAGACAACTCTGTAAGGCATTGATCCAACCACATTTTGGTTATGCTTGTTCTGTATGTAGATTGTATCCTCATGCAAAACTTGATCCAGAATTTAAAAAAAAACTGGGTGGATTTGATTTTTTTATGCCTGTACTTATGAATACCTCAGTAAAACAAGCTTTCTCCCCTTGAAATACGCCTCTGAAAGGGACCATCGCGGAATTAAGGTCATCTCGATCTTTTGATGTTATCCCTGCCATGCTAGTTAAGGGTTCTTGATTTTTTAAATGTATTTTATCGACTTTACATTTGTAATTTCATTAACTGTGTAAATATTTTAACCTTAATTTATTTTTGAAACATCATAAATTTTTTTAGTGGCAAATAAATACTTATTAATATTAGTTTATCTATGCTGTAAACCAACTATAAAGAAAGAATACAAAACGAAATATCAAAAGTTACTTTCTTATGATCAAAAATTCTAACAAGAAATCTTCACATAATACTCAGAACAGCATCCTTAAACAACATCAGATGGCGGTTATAGTTCAGTTCAATTTAGCGTAGCATTGAATAGCAGTGCAATGTTGATATTTTTCTGTAAATATTCTTTCAAAACGTCTTTTGTACAGCCACGATGGCATATTCTTTACCACACAGATGCAATGTATTCATTCGTTTCCGTTGTCAAATGGTGTTTCTTTCCAAGTAAACTTTTGTAAGCTGGAAAAAAATTCAAATTATATCAAATACATCTTGACACCCACTTGACCGCGTAGAGATCGAACATAAAAATGTAAAACCGTTGATTGATTACCATAAAAATATTCAGTTTATAACTTAAAACTGGTTGGTAATTTTACAATGGGGTGAATTCAGATTGGCGTCCTTGAGCTCAGAATTTTTCAAAGCGGAGATAAACTTAAATTTACTTGAGTTACAATGCTTTTTGAATTATCCATATGAAATTAATTTACAATGCTGTCCGTACATTTATTATTGTTCCAAGCAACAACAAAAGTATTCAAGTTGGTGTTTGAATATATTATGTTTAGTTCTTCTCGGAGAGACGAGATATAGACGTGTTCTAGTGCCTTGAGCAACGCTTAAAAATATCATACTCATAAAAATATTTATTTCTTCGTCTTCCCAGCAGCTACCAAGAATTTTTACAAAACAAGTAAAGAGCTGTAATTTGAAATCATTAATTTTGTTATGTAGCTGAAAAGTACAAGTTATAATTCATTTGTAAACGAATTGAAAGGTATTTTTCGATAGTCAGGGTCCACATGATTTTAGCGCTCTTTCAGTTGTGCTTGAAATGTCGAAAAGAATGAATATCAAATGCTAAAACAATTATTTCGAAATAAACATTATTTGGAACATTGAAAATAATTTACCTATATATATTGATAATCAGTTTGATAAATATTTTTATTGGAAGTCAATTCAATAATTATTTTGCTATCTTTAAAAAAAATTGTTTTTCAAATAAAAGTCCATGCCATTGAAAGCATATCAGCATAAAGTTTTCGTCACTTAATGAAAAGCTCAATTCCTATTTTCAATGACACAGGAAACATAGCATGAATAAGTTGAAACATGTCTTTAAATATAAATATAATTCCAACATATTCAATAAACTATGCGGCGGTAGCTTTATTTGTATGACTAGACTCGTTGTCATTAGCAAAAAACTTACCATGAGCAGTGTCAAGCACAATTTCATATGCCTCGTCTCTGATGCTCAGCTCTAAAGACCTTGGCAGCTATGACATAATCATATAAGTTTTCTCAAAATATGTTATGATTTAATTCCTACGTTTATGAAATATATCTTTCCTCGTAAATAATAAACTTAATAATGTTTTCAACACGAAATGACTATTTGCATAAACAATGCATTTACATGTAAAGAAAGTTGATAGACTTTTACACAAAATGTATGAAATTGGAAAACTTGTAAGTGTTATCATCGCTGGAGCATATAATAACCCCAAGGAGAGAAATTTAGCGCTGTCAAAATTATACATTTCAAGAAGGATTCAGACAATGTTTAAATAAAAAGCAGGCCTGTTGTCAGTGAAAGCAATAGAAACAATCAAACAAGTTGAGAATATAAATTCATGCAATAAATGTTAAAATCCAGAAGACGAAGGCTATTTTGGCCATCATGTTAATTTCAGAAGGAAAAAATTTGGTAAAATATTGATTCACCAGCATAAGAACTCTTAAACATTACTCTTACAAAATTTTGATATGTGTGATTATTGAATTAAAATTTTGTTTCAAAACCAAAAATAATTTATTTTAGACCGGCTGATAACATTTTCTACATTGTATCCCGAAAACAATACTACAAGTTTGTATAAATCTGAAAAATAAACAGGCAAATAAATTGGACTCAATTGGATGATTCGTAAGTAACGGAGCTGAAACTTAAATTTGCATACATTTCTATAATAGAGCGAGAAAATAGCAGAATTCTCCTTCTCCCTTAGAATAGTTTAAAATAGCAGAATTATCGTTATTGAGCACCAAACTCGTATATTTTTTTGTCGTATCAAAGCTTCTATTAGATTTATTGATTATAAACAAAAAGTAGAAGTTCCAAAATCAAAGAAATAAAACTGTATTTATGAAAATCACAGTAGTTAAAAGGGGCTTTAGCCATATGGCATCAACGAAGCTATTGTTGGGTATGTTGCAATGAAGATCAACTCGTAGAGCTCGGAAGTGTGATTCGGAAGCCATAAAGATACCCAAACACCCAAAGATTTCTGTATTTTACGAATGGAATTTCAACCTGGCGCCAGGCTAAGTAAAACAACTAAAACATAATTAGTTGATGTAATCCTGCTGTAAATAATTTATGCAAACATCAATACTAACATATTTGCTAACATCAATGTATTTAAATTTGTGCTAATTCTAAAAAATAGAATCTAAATATGAACGGTGTACAGATTATCTTACCCCCGAATATCAACCCGGAACAAGGCCACGTATGGCAAAGAAAATATATTTTTGAGTATGATCCTTCTGTAAATGATTGACTCCAGAAAACATAGGCAAATTGTTTGAAAAAAATGCTAAATCGACGACAAAAATCAAAACATGCTCGTAATTCCGTAAATATTCATCAAATTTAAGTGGGAAAATAGCTGAATCTAATAATCAGAATCTAGTAGATAGCAGTAAATTTAAGCATAAAAATTTAACTTACGACAATGATATTGAAAATATAACAAACAGCGACACTAGATTTTTGCATATGCCAGCCAGCGATACCTCTTGGTTACATCTTAGAAAAAAGGTAACCTGACACTAAGACCCTAGGATCCCTAAGACCCCGATGACCCTTAAATGCTGAAGGTAAAAACGGTCATTAACATCAAAAGGTCATTCCCACAACCAAATAATAGATTCCTGTTAAGTACTTTTCAGATATTTGAAATTAATTTTCAGTCAATCAAGACACTTCCATCCGGCAGAGTCTATAAACCAGACCCTCTGACCATATGAACAACATGATCCAAAAGCAGAAAAATATCAATAGCTCATCAAACTAAATTAAATCCGCATGTAAGTATGTATGTATGTACTATGATGCCACTTAAATAAAAATTTACAACATATTTTATAAAAACCAAAACAGAAAAGGATAAAAATTTAAGAAAAAAAATTTAAATTAGAAAAGTTAGGATTACACCAAAATTTATTATAAAACCACATACCCCTAATCTAGAATGGAAGGGATAGCCTTAAAAGATCAAAGGACGGTGATTTCATAATGGTTCCATGAAAGCATTGTTTAATTTTGCTTCTTGGCTTGTCAATTTTCAGGGGAAAATCCTGGAGGCAACGAAGCAATCACTTTACTTCAATGTTTATAAGGAACTGTATTTTTTTATTAAGTTTAATATGAATCAAATTGTGTGCCATAATTGTACATTTTTATAAGAAAAACCTTGAACCTTCATAAGCCACGTCAAACGGAGATTTCTAGATTTTGAAAAATTTTTGTTTGTTTCTCTTGTACATTATTAAAAAATTAAGTACTAAAATGTCTGCAGGAATTAAGAACTTGACCAGAAACACAATATATTTTTATAAGTAGCCAAGGTGGAAAGTTTGCTAAAAATCAGACAAAAAATAATAGCAATCCAGGCTGAAATCAAAACTGTTCTTATAATCTCAATTTTATATAGTTATATAATTTTTACGTCAAGTCATATATCAGTCTCGCTGAATATTTTTAAATTTTAAGTTGAATTGTAAGCTACTAGACCTCTTTGGTGATGATTATTGTATGAAATGAAATTTTCTTATACAAAAACTTAAACTCTTTTTTGAGAATGCCAGCGACAGGGCTGATTTCGTCTTCAAAAATTACTCATTTTATCTTCAACTTCCATTGCTTAGTTGTAAAATTTGAAGATAAGAAATATTGAGGAAGTTAAACTACTAACCCCTGAATATCCTAATGGGCACCAGCAAGCTGTGCCTCCCGGTGGGTGTCTTGAGCTTCATGAAGTAATTTAATGTTTCTGCTGTTCAGCTATGTAGTTTATAGACTATGCCTTTTCATCCTATACACCCACTTA
This sequence comes from Phacellophora camtschatica, assembly GCA_036873815.1. Lineage (NCBI taxonomy): Eukaryota > Metazoa > Cnidaria > Scyphozoa > Semaeostomeae > Ulmaridae > Phacellophora > Phacellophora camtschatica. The sequence continues at coordinate 12,435 of JAYJMH010034045.1, forward strand.
CTTCGTGGTTACCATGGACTACAATTTGTGGCAAGTCGCTAAATTTATTTTCATTTCATATATCAAACACCCACAAAAGGATCTAGTAGTTTACAGTTCACATAAAATTAAATATACTTCATTCAATAATATATTTGTAAACATAGTTGTATCGTAAAACTACCACAAATTTGAATCGTAAAACTACCACAAATTTTGTCTAATACTGATTCTAATCTAAATTTTCTTTTCTATGTACCTATGTATTGTGCAAGAGTGTCGTAATTTTAAACTAAAATTACTGTTTCTTGTTCTCAAAGAATGTGCAAGAAGTAAAATCAAGGCATCTCCAAATTTTAGCTCTTCATCTCATAATCACAATTTCAATAACCATGCCTTGTGTTGGAGGCCATACGATTTATCATAATTATCGTTTACATCTATCAGCACATGCTATTTTAGTTGCATATCTGGTTTATATCAATCAACATAATACATAATCATAATTATTTATTAGAAATAACACAACAGATAGACTGCGCTTCATCCAGCAACTGTGAGCCTACTTATTTCCCAACCAAGGGCTTTAAGATCTTTAATTTTAACTGGTTTTGTGAGGAGCCTTTTCAATAAAACATTTTGTGTGTATATGATAGCTGACCAAAATGTTTATTCTGGATATTAACATTTGTCAAATATTTATCTCTTTGCTTTTTATTATGTTCGCAGTCAGATAGAAAATGCATTTCATCATCTTTTGGTTTTGGTTCTATTTGCAATAATCAAAAGTTCTCAGAGTTTGAACAACTCTATTTTTTTTGTTTCCATATTGCCCAGTTTCAATTTTTAGCTTATGAGCATTCATAATTAATCTTCAAATGGCCGTTCTGTGTGTCCTTAATTCTATATTCGATAAATATGATTCCTCAACAGGTTTACTTTTTATTTGCTTGTAAAATGTTAGTTGTTCCATTTTATTTATTTCTTCTAACCAGTATTCTCCAAATTTTTAATCAGAATTAATTTACAGACTTTGTCAATCATTTTATTATTATTTAAAGTCGCATTTTTATGTTGGGTAGGGTCATTTCTATTGTTTATATAAAGGTTGTTAAAATCAAAGTTAGTTTCTTGTACTCTTTTATTTATATCATTAACCCAATAAATGTTAATTAGCTCACAGTTCTCTAAGACATCCTTTTGTAGAGAGTTTTTATTTCGATTAAGGCAGTTTAAGTACTATAGCGTTGCCTTGCATATCTATTTTAAGATGTTTTAAACAAAGTTATCTGAAAACTGCCATGTTTACTTATTTTCGGTGGACACCTAAAATATGTCTTCCAAACATAAGTTGCAATTTTTCAAATGCATTATAATTTTTTTAGTTGCACCCCCAAACTTCCGTATAGTAGGATTGGTTTTATGGTTGTATTAAATTCTTGAGTATTATAGCTGATATTTTGAGTATTTGGCTGAAAAATAATTCCATCGTTGATAGTATATAAGTACTAAATAAAGCACGTTTAGCTTTACTAGCTAAATCTTTAATTGTTTCATTAAATTACCACTGCAATCTAATAGAAAGCCCAAATATCTATAGGATTTTGTTAAATTAAATTCCATGTTGTTTATCTTTAATTTAATCTATTTATACATTTTCCCGTTTTAATAAAAATCATAATTATTTGTTAATCTGGGTTTACTATTATTTTCCATTAATTACAATAATTTTCTAGCTTGAGTAAGCTATTTTGTAAACCTTGCTCTGATTTAGATCTTAGTACGATATCATCAGGCGATATCGTCATCGCCAATCCCATAAAATTATCTGCAAAAAGTTATGGGATTCAAAGTTTTTATCAGTCTTTCGTTTAATATTATATTGAATAATTTCCCTACACATTTCATTTAATATCATATTAAGCAATTTTCCTAACCCTATAACCATTAACTACTGGGAACAAATATGACCATTGATACCGTAGGGTCTTCATCTTTACCAACAATAGCAGAATCAACAGGCTTTGTCAGCAAGTTGTTAACTGCATTCTCTGGATTCTCATGCTCTATCTTTCGCATTTTGGATGTTGGAATTCTCATAATTTCACATGGTTTTCAGCCTGGGGTTCTCGTGGACCTCGCGTTTCCAACAGCTAAACCTTTAACATCTTTCTATACTTTTGGCCTGTGCAGATAAGACAGTAATGATTTTTCCATTAAGTTCAAGATCTTAAAAACAATCTTGACAATTTAACCCTGAGTAGCAAGTTATGATAATTTTTTCGGAGTTTTGTGGGTTGCAAACGTAACCAATTTTGGCTCTCGGTTTTCGGGTTGAAATGTACGGTTTTTCAGGTTTGGATATAATTTATGGCTTGCGGGTTTTGGCCTTTTTAGTGCTCCGAAATACATTGAATTTGGGTTTTTGAAGATGCATGGTTTGAGTTTATTGAAAGCGAAAATATTGTAACTAACATAAAACACTGTTGGGTTTTTGGCTTCCTTGTAAAGTATTTGCTAAATTTGGCCTGGGTTTGGGAGATCTGTGCGGGATCTGCTCCCCCCCCCCTTTCTGATGCAATATAAATTTTATTTGTATATTGTATTTAGTGTATATGCAACACAGGTGCAAGATTCTTTATTTTTGAGATTATTACAAAAAAGAAATAATTGAATTATATTGCCATTAAATGCTTTTGCTTGATGTTCCTAATTTTTTGATAATTTTAGGCTCAAAGATTTTTAAATTTTGTATCGCTCCTTGACTGGAGACTCAAAGGAACTTTCTACCAAAAGTCATATTTAAATCTCGTCTTCTTTCATGTTGAAATCAAATGTTTCAAGGAGGTTGTGGAAAAGTGACACTGAAAGTGAGCTCAAAGGATCAAGGGGGAAATGTGAGATGCATGAACCTGCATTAAATATTTTTTGAATAACCACCAATGTCAAAAGAGGCACACATTGAAAGTTGTATGCTCAGGATAAATCTCAACCTAAAGGCAGCCCCCAACAGAGTGAAAACGGAACCAAGAAAAAATAACGAATGCTATAGGGCATGTAGGACATGTTAACAGGAATGTGACGGTCCACAGTGGCTTTGTTTTGTACTGGTGAAGATACGGTATCAATGGCTTTATTTTTTTAACGACTGTATATAAACCAAAAGCCATGCTCTTCTTAAGCCTTTGCGATTAAACATTTTCGCCAAAGTTGTCCCCAAGATTTCATCCAACATTTGTTGGCGCGTGTTGGATGATAAAGAAGATGTGGCCAAACGAGCCAACATGTTCGTCAAAACTTATCCCCAACATCTGGGGCCTAGTTTGCCCGTGCACAAACTGGTCAATGTCTAATTAATCGGCGATAATCCGCGAAAATCTACGAACAATAAAAATTGAAATGTTGGGCTCCCCAATTTTTATGAATTATTTCAAACTTTGCCCAACAACTCGACAAAAAATGTTATAATAGAGTTCCTTGTGTCGTAATTTTGGTTCCAGCTTGATTTCTCTGCCTAAATTGATTTTTTTACATTAATCGCTTTATTGGGGTCTAATCTCAACGATAATGGTAGGTGTATTTTTTTCTGCTCACTTTGGGGGTGATTTTAGGGGGTTTAGAAACGACAATTTGGAATACGATCCTCTACGGAGGAGCAAATTTGTCACAACAGCTTTGGCAACATGAATACCTATTATGAGAACGTTTTTGATGGCTATTATTATTTTGACATGAAATAGAAAGTAAGGAGTGTCACTAGTGGTGGAAAAATGGGCTATAATACAGAGGGGGCTATAACCCAGAGGGGGCAAGGAGGCTATATAGTAGATTTTCTTTCGTGGCAATACTATTGAGTTTTGTCCATAAAATGTATTATGTACACTATCACTTGCACATTTGTATTTTTATATTAGTGCTTATTACATTAAAACCCAAATGTATGCTCATATTGTTATCCTATTTGTTGAAATCGAGGTAATATC
>JAYJMH010034056.1:0-16393 GCA_036873815.1 Phacellophora camtschatica
TGAAATGTGCTGCAAATGTTGAAGATGGCCTACCAGCAAGCGTTTCCCTTTGCAAATGTTTGCCAGGATACTATAGAACAGATGCAACGATAAACGATTACAGAACGAACTGTGAAAGTAAATATTTTTGCGTTAATATTTTTCTCACTTTACTTCAATACGTGAATGTATTGCTGTAAATCCCATATTGCTTTTACTGAGTGTACAAATATATTTTAATATTTATCTAAGCTGAGTGAATATTTTAGTCATTTTCTGTTTAAATTTAGTTATAATTGACTGTTTTTTTGTCATTTTTTGGAAAAACAAGCTGAATACTCGGAGAAGAAGAGGAAATTGGATTAATTATATTGACAGCGAGAAGATTTAATCTACGAAGAACCTTGAACATTGCGAATATAAAGTGATAAACAAAGCTATTTCTTTTACTAAATCACCTTTTGGAGTGCATTTTCCAACCTTGTATTTGTGCTCGTTCTGGATTCAAGCCTCCATAATGGATTGTTAAACAAACTCAAAATCAAATTTACTGAGATGGCTTGCTGAAGCTTATTTACATTTTATGTGTATTATACAAGTAGCATTTGCTCTCTGCCCGAATTTTACTTTCTACATTCATTCTAGGATATATACTTAATAAGGTTAAGAATGCTTTTTAGGATACATCATTGAAATTTCAATGAATTTTTACTTTTCTTTGCAGCGCCGCCCTCTTCACCAATGAACATAACCGCAAAAATTATTGTAAAGACGTGGGCTTACGTGGAGTGGAAAAGACCCGTTAAACTTGGAACAGGAGATAATATAACATATTTGGTCAATTGTGGAAATTGTAGAAAAGGAAACACACCAACACAGTATGCCACGAATGAATTATTTCATAACTTAACAAAGTTGCAGGCGTACACTATATACAATATTACTGTGTGCTCTGTCAACAATATCACCACAGCAATAGCTAAACAGATAACATCGCTTGGTGTGAAAACTTGCAGTTCTGTACTTTTTCAAACATTGTCAGGAGGTAAATACTTTTTTTCATCTCTTATTGCTCCACGAAGACAATTTAAAAATGTAAAATGTTGTAAGAAATTGAAAAAGCACTACACAAGCACAATTTTAAAATGTTTTAAGCAACAGTGGTCTTTCAGCGAATCATAGAACTTCCGTTTCGTGTAAATGGTCCTTCCGCTTATTTTTGTGGAGCGAACTGTTGATCGAAGTTCAGAGAGGCCTGTAAAGCAAAGTGGTTAAACTCTGATTGTGCTAAACGTTCTTAATCTTTTGTTGGTTGGATAGAGTTTGTCGTTGAAGATTAACCGTTATTCCTAGCACATGTAAGACCATCATGGATGTTTTATTACCAACTGAAAAATATTTCATTGCTAGCTATGCTATGTTTCCTAAACCTCATACTTAAGGCCCGTTAAAACGAATAAAAATTTCACAGAACAGCGTGGATTATTTCAAAATCTCGTTCAGTGATGTTCTCCATTACTCATTATAAGTTTATATTTTGAAAGGATTGACGGAGAAACGATTCAACTTCCCTCTTGTAAATTGTTGCACGGAATATTTCCATTAAATGTAAACTCCCTATTCCCGCAGGTAGTTGGACTTTCAAAAACGTGGAACACAGAAAACAAAGTTTTACTTGGATGTATAACAACCAAGCCTACTTTATTTTCGATTTTTCGATGCCTAAAGGTGGTCGCACCCACCTTTTTCGTATCGCATATTCTAATTTTGTCCCTCGGACGTCGCTTTCAAAATAATTTGATGTTTTTTGGCCCTAACGGTTTCGAGGTACAAGCCACCAAACGGGTGAACTTTATTTTGAGACACCCGGTATATACACATTACTATACATATTGTATATATATATATATATATATATACATTAGATATAAACAATTGTTTTTCTGTTTGATTAGCTTCAAGCATTTATTTTCCAATTTTATCAAACAGACAAAACTGCATACTCGCAGATGAGATGGGGTTAGGAAAGACTGTTCAGAGTATTTCTCTTCTTTGCGAGCTGAAGGTATGTGTTTTCTTTCTTCAGAGAATAATTTTGCTTGTCTATTTACTGGCTGAGTAAAGGAAAGACGAGTGATGTTTTTGGTATATAAGTTTGACGAAAACCATTCGATTTTAATATTGTAAAGATTTTCGTGCAGGTGAAAGGCTATATCTCGAACTATCAATGATCAGATAATGGGATGTTGTTTTATTGTATTTCATAGAGGTGAACTCGAGGGTGTTCTATGAAAGAATGAAGGATAACGATTATTGCTTCACTTTTAGCGTTTTGGTGTACGAGGACCATTTCTGATTATCGCTCCATTGTCAACTATTGTTCATTGGCAAAGGGAATTTGAAGCATGGACAGACATTAACACAATTGTGTACCATGGAAGGTAGGGTTTGTATATACCTATACATGTATACTCTAGCTTTAGTAGTGAATTTTTATGTTCTTTGGAATATCGTACCCATAAAATGAATGAGATGCGGCAGCGGGATTTTGACGATTTTGTGTTACCTTTAGTTTACGAAACTGCTTTGAAGATTGCCAACACAAAATTTGTAGTCAAGAATAGTAGATTCATTATTGAACAAAGACAGCAAGGTACATTGAACAAAGTATATGGGCGATCACCAATAATTTTAGTTTAGGTATATATATATATATATATATAGATTTATATATATATATATAAAATATATTGATATGTAAACTAAAATTATTTCTCTTCGGCAATATATACTTTGTTAAATGTGCCTTTAGATATAAAGTTCAAACATGCTTCTAATGCAAAACCGTAGAAGTCGTTAAGTCTAACAACGAAGAAGACCGATGGAAAATCAATGTTTTGATTTCCATGGAATAGGGTAGGAAAAAATGTTTAACCAGCAGTGACTGGAAGGTCTAGAGGAATTTGTATGAAGTTGTTTGGAACACCCAGTATGTTAGATCGTGTTTAAAATGATTTTTTTGCTAGAAAGGTGATGAAAAATAACGTGAAATTGAATAGACAGTGGTTACAAAGGAAACATCGATTTCTCGCGACATGTTTGGATTACAGTAGAGCCCATATTTTTCGAAGTTATTTTCTGGTCCCTTGGATAACAAACTCTCATAAAATACCCCAGATTTTTCAAACTCCAGATTTTTTGAACTGTTTTCTTCAGTCTCTTTATATGTGACATGATGCCATGTTAAAAACGAACGTTTCAACGCTGGCTAGGATAATCATCTGTAACGTGACAATGGCAACTAGGGATTATAAATACTCAAATAACAGTAGAGTAATATCTTGTGATATGTCATTAAAAATAATTATCTTGTGATATGTCAAAAAGTTTAGTTGTATTTGGTATTCAGCAATAGTTACCTTTTACTGTTGGATAAGTAGAAGTAGTATACAATATTATAATTTATTATTATTATTCTCACTAATGACCACGCAATATTAAACGGGACATTAATATATATTCCCTATGATCCAAAAAAACAGTAAACAGTTAAAAAACTACTAGAATACTAACTTAATTGTAAACTGGCCTCAATTATATTATTCCGTGCCTGCAAGCAAATGAATGTGAAAAGTGTGCCTACAAATGAAATCACTGTTGCTAAAGTAAATGTGCCTGCAACTGATAACCAGTACTGTTTGTAGTGTTATTTTGTGTATGCGAGTTGTGTCCACGTGCTTGCGCACATTAATAAGGCCTGTTGTAGAAATTATCACTGAAAAGACGACGTAATGAATGGCGACGTAATGAACGACGACGTAATGAACGACGACGTAATGAACGACGACGTAATTACAGTTTTAAAATCCCAATTTTGAACTATAGTTTTCATTCATTTTACAACTCCAAAACCTTAGCATACTATTATTGCGCCTAATAAGTCTGAAATTTCTAACATTGTAAAATAGTTGTCAAGGAACCAAATAGTTTTTCATGACTCTTCATAACCCCTTCTTCTTCAATAGCTCAAATTCTTCAATAGCTCAAATTCTTCAATAGCTCAAATTCTTCATAGCTCCTAAAAACTCTAAATTTCACTGACTTTAAGCTAATGCTAGAACTTTTTAATTTAATTTATGTCAAGAATTTGAGCTATTGCTATGAGATATTGATGCCAAAAAAGAAGAAAGATTTTTTTTTGGTTTGTGAAAAAAGAACTAGTGAAGAAGTTTTAAATACTGTTTAGAATTGAAGTGCCGTTTTATCTCGTTGTGTTTTCAAGCTATGACATATTTTATTTTATTTTTCAAGTTCACCAAGTCGATTGTTGATACAGCAGTACGAAATGTCTTACACAGATGAAAAGGTTAGTAATTAGTATTCATAAGTATTAATTTATATATATATATAATTAAGATTTTTATCAATGATTTATACATTAGGTGCAATGTGGCAAAAGGGCAGCTTATATACGAAAACTGACACAGAACAATTAATGAAACTTTTAGAATGCAATTATGCGAATATTTATCTTTTGAGTTTTTATTTTTTAACGAATTCTTAAAACTGTGTGTTTTAGTCTAAATTACATGTCTACAGTTGAGTTGATACAGTGAAAATATTCAGGGGATCTCAAAAAAATTGTTTCCCGTTTTACCAAAAATTAATAAAAGACAATGCAACGACTGCACCCAAATATAGTAGAATTGATTTCCCCAGTACGTAATTCAATCTGTGGCACAATCCCCTACGAAATTCGTTGGAAACTTACTAAGTTATTGGTGGAAAACAAACAGAAGCTAAAACGAGATTTTCTTGTCGTTTGAAGCAAGAGACGGCTATTCTCTGATACATCGCGAGGCACAGCCCGAGAGACAGCTTTAGGTTAATGCGAAAGAGATCAATTTTGGAATTTCAAGTCATAAATTCTACAAGTAATTGGATATCGAAGCTATAACCATTTTTCTGAAAAGGTTTAAAACCAACAAATATGGCATAATTAATTCATAAATGACACTGTAAGACGTTCATAAAGAAAATTCATGCTTTTTAGAAACGTCGAACATAAGGAATCATAAACGCTTGACCAGTCAATGTATTTTTTGTTCAAATCTTGTTAATGAACATTTTATTCAAATTGTTTACAATCTTTGCTGTGATATGTGAGTGAATCTATTACAGTAGGGTACGGAAATCAATTGATTGTCTTTATAAAACTTGCCCTCGTTTCGACATTGCATTACAGTTTGTGGAGTTTATAATTGTTAAAACTCCAAGATATCAGTGAAACAGTCTGTTTTACATCCGCCTAAAGTTGTTTCTTGATTCAAAATGGCAAAAAAATCTTGCTTAAGCTGAGTTGGTTTCTGCTCGTTTGCCGGTACTAACCCGGATTGTACCGAACTTTAAGTTATGAATTAAAAAATATGTTATTTTGATGTTATGTTATTGTTATTTTTAAAAAATACATAAAATACAGCTCATAAAATACAGTTTGGGGGAAATACGACAGCCCCTCTGAAGTCAATTTTGAAACAAGAAGAACTCAGTTCTGAACGTACAGACTTTTATGTACCTATATATAACTTTGCAAAGAGCAAAAATGCCTGTCAAAACAATTCCTTTTTCTTCTTCATCATTGCTATCAGAATATGCGGAGGAGTAATTCTCTGTCTCTTCAATATTGAGACTACGTTGCTGTTCTGCAAGAATGTGCAAATCGTCTGGCAACATTGCTGTCGAGCTTATGGCTGGGATGATTCTCCCGTTCATTTCTCTGCACATTGAAAAATCCATATTTTCAAAATACAGAAAAAGCAACAAAACCGATTCTTTTACTATAGCTATTGATCAAAGTGAAGTAAATTAAAGCTAATACGAGAAATACTAACGCTGTTGGGGCTACCCTTCACTGAAAGTTGTCTGATCTAACAACATTATCGAATAAATAGATGTGCTATACTAACGCATGTTTCTTTTGTTTCTGAAAAAGAATATGACAATGCGTAAAGAGGAATAGGACTCCCCTGACAGTTACACCTCGTCGCTAGAATGATCAGCACGTTTCAGCCTTATTCTCGATTTTGACAGTTCGTTTCAGGTAGTCGTTTCAGGTAGTCGTTTCAGGTATCAGCTTGTTTCAGCTCGTTTGAACTGATATACTGTATTATCAAAGTTTTCGAAGTCAAGGCATTGCATTTGAAAAAGAGTACCAATGAAAAAGAACTCACAAATAGAAGACATTTTGTTTGGCTTATGACGAATAGTTACTAAAAATGACTCCCCAAATCAGATATGTTCTCACTGCCAATATTGGGCTCAGCGTTTTGACTCTGGGGGATATCTAGATAATTGTTATCTAAGCAGAATTCATTCTCAAGCTTATTTGGGTTAACGTTTGTAAATTGACCTTTGGGTTTTACACCACTAAAGAGGAGGGTGCTGAACGGACACTTTTTGCTCTGAAAGCTGTGGAAATTTGAAATTTTTAGTTTGAGCCACGGCCAGAGAATATAATCTCGGGTTATTAAATATATCAGGGACTATTTATGCAATGTAATATATACCTGAAACATTCTGAGGAACATATATTACCATTATTTAAAGATGTTTAGATTCTTGCCTTGTGAATAAATTGTAATCCAGTGTAAGAATATCTAAATCGCATTATTGTAGGGAGAGAAGCTGACTGGTTTCTATAAATTTGAGGCGGTTGTTACTACATATGAGATGATATTGAGTGAGTATATATATCTACATGGTGATCTGGTAATTACTGTCATTTTACAATGCAGAATTTAAAATATTGTAAAATGCATTAGTATATATGCATATAGTGTTCTGTATAAAGACGTTTATTTTGGTGTTGAATACTTATCAATATGTTTGTATGTTTGTCGTTTTTATCGTAAAGATACATGAGTCATTAACTACCTTGTGTTCTATTTTTATTGCAAAATTTTCTAAATTTTTTTTTTTAAGATAAAAAATAACCGATTTAACTGTTGATTATTTGTGTCGTTTTTTAGACTTCTTAAACACAAGGCCCATCCATTTGTAATTTTTTAATTTTTAAACATTTAAGATCAAAAAGAGAATGTAACGACTCTCTGATTTCGCTGAGTAAGTTGGCAAATTGTGAGTTAACTACTAACGATTACTGTCTGCATAATATTAAGTTCATTGTGCCAATATCTTTCTTTTTGAGATACTTAATATATATAAAAATTTATTTTTATTTTGTGTAGGTGATAACGACATGCTAAGTAAAATTCCTTGGCGATGTGCTGTAATAGACGAGGCTCATCGATTGAAGAATCGTAACTGCAAACTTCTTGAAGGACTGAACAAGCTTCAACTGGAGCACAGAGTTTTGCTGACTGGAACGCCATTGCAGAATAACGTCGAGGAGCTGTTTAGTTTACTGAATTTTCTTGAGCCTAACCGATTTCCTTCCCAAGCTGCATTTCTTTTGGAATTTGGCGATTTAAAAACTGAAGCACAAGTGGAAAAACTTCAGGAGGTGTGTACCATGTTGTACATAAATATAAAGTTACGAAGACGTTTATGCCTCTATACCAGAATACCAGGTGTTCCAAAAAAGGCTAAGGATTTGATTGAATCCAGCAAGAACAACTTAAAGCAACAACTCGAATCTGTCTGTAATGTTTTCGCTGTCTGTATAACTTATAATACAAGATAACTAAAACAGATCATTCAACTAAAATAGAAAGATAACTAAACGCTATCATTCAAAAGATTTGTATGATTATAGCTCTTGCGATTTTTTAGAAATTTACGAAAATTCATTATCACCTTTTTCCCCTCTCCCCTACTTGCCGAATATTTAGGGATTAAAGAACCGACAGAAAATTATTTCAAAATATAATATTAAAAATATTGAGTTTTTAATTTTAAGGAGGAAGAAATAAAAAATAAATTGTTTGCATCACTTTAACTGTGAACAACCGATTATTTGGTATTGTATTTATTTCATTTTTTTCATCTATCGCCAATCTCTAAACAATGAACACCATTTTATTTGCTTTGAGGAGCACCTTCATGATTGTGCTTGATTTAATATTATGTTTTACTTATAAGATTATTTTTTACTTTACTGGATTACGAACTTATGTGTTTTCTTTGTTTTTGCTATTTTATGCAAATGGGATTGTCATCATGGTGTTGTTAGTATCTAGGTTTAATTTTCTTGTTGTTTTTCATCCCTTTAGATACTGAAACCAATGATGCTACGAAGACTGAAGGAAGACGTTGAAAAGAATGTCCCGCCGAAGGAGGAAACCATAATTGAGGTATTCAGATATATACAACAGTTTGGATTATGGACCAACAGATTATATTCAAAGTCTTGTCTAATAAAATTGTTCAGAAAATGTGGGCATCAGAAGAGTCAAGTTTTTAAATACAAAATTACTAAAATGCAAAAGAACACGACAAGACAATTATCATGAGTTGATCATTGTATGGTTTTGAGATAATGTGAACTGGAGGATGCTCTAATTTCTTAACATGATTGTTCATTATAGTTATTTTAGATTGCATGGAGAAACATTTTGCACTTGACGTTGCGAAAACCTTTGAAAAAACAAATACATGATATTCAATTTAGTCTTTTACCTTTCCAGGTTGAATTGACAACAATTCAAAAGAAAATTTATCGTGCAATATTAGAAAAGAACTTTGCTTACTTGACTCGAGGGTTGTCATCAGCAAGTAACACTCCAAGTCTTATGAATGCTATGATGGAACTACGGAAATGCTGTAACCATCCATTTCTCATAAACGGTGCAGAGGAGCGAATTGTATCAGAACACACCAATGGAGCTGAAGGCATGGAGAAAATTACAAAACATTTTAAAGCAATGACGGAATCATCGGGTAAAATGGTTCTTATCGATAAACTGTTGCCAAAACTGAAGGCTGGTGGTCATAAAGTGCTTGTATTTTCCCAAATGATTCGCGTCTTGGATTTATTGGAGGATTATTTGTTGTGCAAACAATATTTGTACGAGCGAATTGATGGCCGCGTTCGAGGATCTGCAAGGCAAGCAGCTATTGATCGATTTTGCCGCTCAGATACAGACCGCTTTGTGTTCTTGTTGTGTACAAGAGCTGGTGGTTTAGGAATAAACTTGACGGCAGCGGACACAGTCATTATTTTTGATTCAGATTGGAACCCACAGAATGATCTACAGGCACAGGCAAGGTGCCACCGTATTGGACAAAATAAACCTGTAAAGATTTACAGGTTGATTTGCAGAAATACATACGAGAGAGAAATGTTTGACAAGGCTAGTCGGAAGCTGGCTCTAGATCGGGCTGTGCTTCAAAACATTAATTCTAGAGAGAATATACCTGCTTCACCTCTTCCTGGAAATACTGTTCCAGGGGGAGCGATTCCTGGAAGTTTAATGCCAAGAGAAGTAATGCCGGGAAGTGAAAGCCCTGGAAATCCAATTCTTGGACCTCTAGCTCAAACAGTAAGTGTACTTAATTGCAGTACAACAAAATTACTTTGTGTGAATGTTGTGTTGCTACATGAATTTAAATTTATTTGATTTTATATTGGGGGTTCCAAAAATAGGCAACAGCGACAGTTTTGATTGAATTCTGCATCGATAATATTACCTCAACCAATCTGCAATGCTATATATGTTTATGATGTTTTTAATGGTAGTTAGCGTAAACGGCAATACCGTGTTTGCCATTACATATGTGTCTGAACAATAAGAACAAAGATTTGTACTACTGACCATTAGATGATTTGCGTCTGCTTTTTCTCGAAATTGTGTTTCAGCGGAAAGCAAAAGCCCAGTGAAGTGAGAGGGGTCAAATTGTTTGACCCCTCTTGCTCGTTATTGCACATGTGATCGCCGCTTGTTTGATCTTTTTTCTTGATATGTGCGGGTGGAAACAGAGTTTGATGGAAAATCTGCGTCTTCATTATTAAAATGAAGTGGAAATCGAACAGTTGCATCAGGTGAGAGTTCTGAATTTCTGAATTACCGTGTGAAGTCGATCAGACAGATCGGAAGTGTGGCCAATCAAACGCTTTAGTTTTTGTGTTAAATTAGCATACTTTTCACACTTCACATCTGTCTGATTAACTTTTTGTAGTAGCATTAAATATACGGAATGGACTTTCCTAAAATCTTTTCAATTCATTTAGAAATCTAAAAAAACACTATAGTTTTATTTTTGTTATTTGGGTGCCTCAGAATCATCGCAGAAGGTTGAGTTGTGTCTAGAAATCAAAGTTAATATTTCTAGCATCGTTCTTCTCTATTTTTATGGCCTATTAAACTATTTTTATGGCCTATAAAAATAGGATTTGCAGGATAGCCGAGCAAACTTCTAAACATTTTTTTTTGCTCCACCCCTAGTTGATATTCAAACATTCTAGTTTTTTTCTTTTGCTAACAAATAAAGACAAATGACAAAATGGGCTTTAATGGGCGAATTTTAATTTTCTGCAAAATTACTTTGCTTCTGTTAACAACACATTTTTATTTGTTTGACACACTTATCCTTTTTTATTTTTCGTAGGTGTCACTTTTTTGCTTGAAAGTCTTCCCATCATTGTGGGTGGTTATTTGACAACCACATCGAGGATGGTTGGATCTTTACGAGGAACTTTTCATGTTATATGCTAACTGACCACCACAATGTAGAAGCTAGACGTGTTCTAGTTGAATATGCGACGGTGGTGTACTTGTTTGAGACACGAAGGTGGTAGATCACTCTTTTGGAAGCATATTTTAAAAGCCTGCTGTGATGCCAAGATCACATATATAGGCAACTAAACATGAATGTGCAAAAGAAGCAGCCTTTATTAACGACATTTCACAAAATGAATTTAGATTTTTCGTTAAGCTACCACACCCATTTCAAAACTACACCCATTTCAAAACTACTCCCATTTTAAAACTACACCCATCTGCGAACATTTAAAAAGTGCCCTTGCCTTGACACAAATATATCTACTTGCACATAAGATATTGAGATGACACTTTTAAAATTGCTTTATCAATATGAGACTTGTGCATGGTAGTAAAATAAAAGGCTTGTCTCTTCTATAAATATATTTCATGCTGCTTTGAAAAATACACCCAAAACTCTTGATCCCAAAAACAAAATTAACGTCTCTATTCGTAAAAATAGTCATTGTGGAAACTTTATTTTACTACCATGCACAGCTGTTAGCTACATAGAGGGTCTGGTAAAATTTCACCTTGATATCTTGTGTTGTTCCTCGGACATCTCTGCAGGGAGATTGTAGATTTAATAAGAAATGCGCTTGTGAGAAATCGCGATTGAAAATCAGTACTCTTTAGCTGAAACCATAATTTATTTTTTGCTCATTTTTCTGTATGCTTTCTCCTAATAACGACATGGTCTGATACCAAGAAATGTTGACGATTAGTCTTCAGAAACATGGCTCTGGTTCTGCATCTTCGACTTTTCAGTTTTTTCACTACTTGTGCCTTCTTTCCGTGACAGTGATAATATTGTTTGAAATATCTACTTTAAAAAACGTCTTTACACGAAATTTACATCCCGAGCAGAACAATTTTTTAGAAGCAAAATCTTCAAAGGCAAACAAACCGTCAGCAGACTGTTACTATGACGGTTGTAGCCTCTACTTCGTGATATTGTGGAATAAACTCAATACCAGCTGGAACTGTGGAATAAACTCAAAGATAAGAACCTTACAAAACCCAATTTAACTGAGATAAAATAATCTATTTTGCAATACGTTACCATAGAAACGTAGCTCAACTTTTGGAGTTCCTTTCGGAAAATTAATTTTTGAAAGGGAAATACTTTAAAAACATACTTGTATTGAAATACAAGTGTCCTATTGCTATTTAAAACATTTCGTTACAAACTAAATTTTTTAGAGGTGTCTGCAACTTAAACTTTATGAAACTGAAACTTAGAGGTGACCTTAACTTTCTGAAACTGTGCATTTGCTCACAAATTTTGTTTTTCCTACAATTCAATGAGCAATCAGTTGGAATTATTCATATCGACTTATTTTATTTGTGTATTTTTTGCTATTGTTTCACCTGGGCTTTATAATTTTTGTATTGCCTACCCGTTATTATTGGAAATTAGTTTTTACCAACTTTTCATGAATATCACACTTAAAACTGTGTTGCTTTTGATTAATTTTCGCTATTTTTCCTTGTTTACAAAGCAAGTAAATAGCTTCTGATTTTGCACAAAGATTTTAAATTTCGCTTGTCAATTCAACCAGCAAAGAGCAGGGGTCGTCTCCCAGGTGGACACATGGGAACTAAAACACATTTTCAGCTAAAATAGTTTTCAAATTAAGTTAAATTTTTCTCTTAAAAACAAAGTGGTATTTGGAGATGTAGGTTAAATTCTTAGTCGGATCACAGCACATTGGTAACTTGTACCAAATCTTGTTTGTCTGTTTCTGTTTCAACTGTTCTCTCTAAATGTTTGCCAGAAGAAGAAAAAACAACTGCAACTTTTGACAAATAATATTTGCCACTTGCCACATGTGTGATGTCATACCAAGTTCCAAATCAACAGCCCTCATTTTCCAGACAGTTGATTGAGCTATATCATTTTATTCTATATCATTTTATTCAACCGAAAATAACAACATTTATTTATCTACTTACATTTATACTTAGAGTTTTAATGACAGTAGTAGTAGTCAGTTTAGTTGATTGTGAACAGAAATAAGTATGCCATGTAATTTACAACTCAATACAACGAACAATTATCATGCAACTTGACACTCATTTTAACCAATAATAATCATCAAAAATGGTTTTCCTGGCTGCTGCAATTTGATAACAATACTAAAACTATTTGTTCTAGCTAATTTTGTCTCTTCTTTTATCAGCTTCAAATTCATAGCCTTTTTGGGAGGGTTGGGGAGAGATTCTGTTCAACAAACAAACTATCGACGTGTGACCTTAGGATCTGTTTTCCATAATTTTATACTAACTTCTTGCACGAAGTTTAAGTGCTCTGTCCACGCTTCATTTGCGTCCCTTGCACATTAAAATAAGACTCTATTCACTTTCCTTCCTTGACTAAATAAATTCGGTTAACTTTTATTGTCCAGCTAAATTATCGAACAACTAAGAATGAAATCGCTTGAATTAAAGAAAGTAAAATGTTATTAAATTAAAGGAAGTGAGAGTGTCCTCTTTTTTGTATCATCTTTAATACTGAAAATAAAAATATTTTACAGAATGTACATATCGCTTGTGCTTTTATGAAAGCTGCGTCAGTTTCTTGTCGTTCGAGTAGTTAGAGAGCAAGCTTCTCACATTTGATCTTAGATATGTTTGATGTCAATAGTCGTTTGATTCAGTTCTCTATCAGATTCACTGATCTTAGTTCAACTTGTTTTCTTTTCCTCCAGCAGCCACCACCGTTGATGTCAAAGAAAGAGATCGAGGACCTTCTAAAGAGGGGTGCTTATGGAGCACTGATGGATGAAGATAATGATGCCAGCTCAAAATTCTGCGAGGAAGATATTGAACAAATTTTAGAGAGACGAACACAAGTAATTCAAATTAATGGAGAAGGAAAGGGTTCTACGTTTTCCAAGGTAAATATTGTTTTTTCTGGAATTTTGCTATTCTGAAGAAATAAAATGATGATTATACAGATTCTATTTGTGAACATTTTTCGTGTCTGTTTGGAAATCAGAAAAATTTGACAAAATTTGTTCGCGCTTTTTTGCTGGACACTGTGATACTGTGTACAGGGTGTCCCAAAAAGCCTGGTGTACGTTTGTCTAAATATGAAAAATAAAATGTAAACGTAACAGGCTTCGAGTTCATTGTATTTTCAATGCCAAGTACCTAACTTAAATTTTGACTCACTTTCCAATAAAATTTGTCTAGCATTTACTTAAAATATTAGACAATTTATCAGAAAAGATCTGGTTTTAAGTTCATTAAAAGTTTGACTTTCGGAAGCTTGTAGCTCCACAATCACTCACCCGATTTGACTGGGGAATGTAATAGAATTTAATTTGGAGTCCTGGTGTTTACAATATATCAAATTGAGCCCAATTTATTTCCTTGTTTGTTTTTTACATTTATACAAACATGCACGAAGTTTTTTGGAACAACTGCCCTGTATAATATATATAATGTATAAACGTACAATAAATCAGTTGCAATGAAAAGGCAATAAAAATGATTAGTTTCAGTTAATATGTAGGTTACGTTAGTTGCTTAATTGTTTCGTTTATCATTTAGAGCTGTGAACCCCTCAAAATCATATTATTTAACTTAATCACTACACATCTCGCTACATATAACATATAACTACAAATATATATCTATATATTTGAGCAATAAATATATGTACATATAAAATATGTGAGTACATTAATAAGATCTTTCAAACGTATGTTATCTTTAGATATATATAGATACATATATATATATATATAGATATATAAATGATTTCAATTTATTTAAGTTAATTCTTTTGCAATGTTTTAATTTTAATATTTTTGTGGACAGCTCTTTCTCATGTCATCATTTTTAGGCAAGCTTTGTGTCAAACACGGCAAAAATGGAAATAGACGTTGATGATCCTGAGTTTTGGACGAAATGGGCACAAAAAGCGTGCTTCGATATTGATGATATCAAACAGGTAACATGATTCTTTTGATTTATTTTATCTGCATTGGCACCTGAGGAGAAGGAAGCCGGTGGGAGCAAATGATGGAAATTCAAAAGAAATCCTCACCACTGTTAACATATGCATTTGTCCGATTTATACTGTGTTGCCTGTTTTTTCCATTTCCCAGCATTATGAAATTGCTGTCTTACATTTTGGTGTTCCCAATTGGAAAGTATTTTATTTGATGGCTGAGACCTGGCTATTTCTTCTAGTAGCAAATGTTCGCTACAGAGTGTTTTTACCTACGCCATCACACACCTAGCAGCAGTTGCTATCCGCCATGTTGGTGTACCACTTTTATCGCGCACATGTACAAAACCTGTAGGCCTACAGAACGTATACGGCAGCTTTATAATTACCAGAACTTAGCTGAATTTAGCCGATTTTTCGACTTAGAGTGAAGGTTTTCGGCTGTAGAAGGGATCTGAAAAAGTAGAAGAAAACAGGATATAAGAGCAGGAGAAAAGCTGCAGTGGGAAGAAAACATTATTATTGACCTAAGCTATTATTAGTTACTTTTTCCGAATTCCTGCCATTTTCACAAGCGAAGGTGAGTTCATCAAAGAGCTCACAACTGAAAGAAGGATGAGATGGATATCTGCAATTCATAGAGCTGATTTTTCTATCTCTTCTGGGACAGAAAGAAAAAGTAAAGAAGCTGTTTGGATGAGTCTGGAAAGACTGTTGCCAAAATATTATCTGATAGACAACAATCAGCAGAATGTGAAATTTTACATCCGATTCTTTGGAGGACACCACATAAAAAAAGGATTTAATTTAGTGACATTTTTGAAACATGTAAGCCAACAACTGCTGATGCGATGCAGATATATAGAAACTCAAACCACAAAAGCTTATTTAGCTACCTCTTCAAGGCAAATAATAGAGACAGAACAATTCACAAGAGCATGTGATAATATTGTTTCATACAGGACTTCCAAGCATTCGAGTTCTGGCAACCCTATCAAAACCACAATACGGCTTGCATACTAATGTTCAGACAACTTGACATTATTCACCCGAAAGCCGTGAACATCTACGACATGTTTGAAAGTTATTATTGCAATATTTGTTGTTAAAACTACTTCTGCTAGAGGTATACAATTGTACTTTAATTAAAAGAAAATAAGTCAAATAAAACCCTTTTCCTGTGAAACATTTACAAGATGACTGAAAAAACACACTGTCTAAATACTAAAATCCTCCAAGAACGCCTTTCTGGATAATGCGATTCTGGCTGAAACATTGCCTGCATAATATGTAGAACCAAATTTCAAATGTTCAAATTTAATGAATAACACAAATAACAGATGTGCAGATCTAACTTTTTGGCGTATTATGACAATATTTCGATTTCATTTGAATCAACAAATTCCACAAACATCCTCTCCACGTTGTTTTGATCATACAACGGGCATAGCAAAACGCGAAAAGTGGTACACCAATAGGGCAGCTGCTCCGTTTTGCACGTTTTGCACGTAAAAATGCTCTATTAGTTTCTTGTTTAAAACCTTTGCAACTCGTATTGTCGAGTTTGCTTCACAACCTGTAACTGTAACTGTTTTTCGTCGGCTTTCTTTGAAGGCCATTAACGTGTTAGGATCTACTGGATCTAGCATTTTTCAAAGTTTCTTGTATTCAAGTAGCATTTCCTGCTTTCTGAGCATGCAGGCTGTGTTGATGTCATCCTCACTCTTTTCATACC
>JAYJMH010034067.1:0-16389 GCA_036873815.1 Phacellophora camtschatica
CCTTCTTCCTGGCAAAATTCAAAATTTTTGAAATCAACATAGATGCGCAGGCGCAAAGTGCTCTTTGGTCAGCAGGAGAAACGTTTTTCCTCCATGCTTTCCCAATGGAATACAGCACTAGCCTCGAGCCCAGGCTCTATTTACAAAAAGGTCCATTAGAACCAGAGACGCAGACACAAGAGTTTCCATGAACTTCTTTGCGAATTTGGCCACCATATTTCCTTTGCAAAAACGCCTTTAGAATTGCAAAAAGGGCGTTTCCCAGCATATCGAAGGGCGTGGTCATTTCCGGGGCAAGCCCCCGGAGCCCCTAACTTCTGCGCTTCGCGCAGATCCTCCGAGTCACATTAATCGGGCACCCGTCACAGAATTTCCTAGGCTCGCCACTGAAACCTGCAAACAAAGTTCATATAAGTGGCAGTGCCCTGGTTGACCCGTTTCCCGATGGTTGCAAACCTGACGAAGATGGTATTCCCTTGGAAATAAATATATTCCGAAATCACAGATCAAGTAAACCAGAAGTTTCAACTATAGAAGTTTCATATTTCCCATGACAGCAAAATGCACGCGCCTTACTTTTACCACACCAATCTGCCTCAAGTGAGCGAAGCTTTTCAATGCTCAAGCTCATTAAGACATTAATGCGCAGTGCTGTGAAGCAAGATAGATTGAAACAGCTTATAAAGTTTGCCAGTGAAGAAGACATTACAGACGATACTGATTTGGACGAAATTGTGAAGAGATGGGCAAAGTTACCAGAAACAGGACGAGTTGTCAGTATTGGCCCAAAAGAATAAAGTGCTTGTTACCTTGGAAACATTGGCACGTATTTTTATGTGTTTATAACTTTCTAACGACTTGAGTTACAATTAAAGTGTCTAACAACTTGATGTACCTACCGAGCTATTTTAAAATTAAAAATATTTTTAAATAGAAATTATTTGTAAATAAATAAAAAGAGTATAAAATAAGATTTTTTTTGTTTTCTGGAACTGGAATACAGTCGGTTCCAGTTTTTTAAAAATTCAGTCCCAAACGTATTGACGACCCCCCCAATCATTTTTTCAATGTGCGCCCCTGCCTGGAAGGCATATTTCCCGGGCTTTTTGCGAGACACCCGAGTGAAATGCATTAGAATTGGCGGAGGAGCAAAATAAATGTACCAGCATGCATTGTGAGAAATGAACACAAGACTCAACTAAACGTGTGTTGGTTGTTTGCAGTGTAAAGTCAAAGTGCAAAGCAAAAACGAATGGTGGCTTCGTTTTGTTTTTTTTTATAGAAGACTAAAGACAGTCTCGCTAAGTTGTTCAAAAATGACTGGTGAAACGATTGCCGAATTGCAAAAGGCTGCTCAACAACTCAGAGACGGATTAAAAGACGTTGATGAAGACATCAAGAAGCTGACAGGTCGAGATCCATCGGATACTTCCAGGTAAAAATCGATACAAAGTAAAAAAGGCACATAAAGTTAATGCATGATTCACACGACAGAAGCTTTTTTTTGCCCCAACCCCCAGGGGAGGGATACTCAGTGTTACTTAGAATAGATTAGAGGGTTCCTCACTGGATACAAATTTCTAGCACCCCAGTAGGTAGATTTTTGAAATACCATACCATAGCCAAAATCGTTCAAAATGGAAATTCGAAAATGACCTGGAAATTGCAATTCTTTAAAACTCACATTTTTGCAACGTTGGAAATGGAATTGCTTCTAAAATAAAGAAACCAAAACAACATTTTTCATGAAGAGTAAAGACATCATTGGAATCTACATTTTCCCTACAGCTCATAGATGAAAATGTGGTGCTAAATGAAATTCAACAAACAAATTAACTTTTACTGCAACTTTAATTTTATATGATTCACTTGTACTTTCTTGGCATCAAAGCATATGGAAGTAATTAAAAAATACTTTAAAAAACTACAGTTCTACAAAATAGAATACTCTAAATGAAGAAACTAAAAGAAACTAAAAATGTTAAAATTAAATGATTTACATAAGCTTAAAGTCCTTAAATTAATGCATCAAATTAAATATGACCGTGAAAAACTGCCAAGTGTTTTTAAAAACATGCTAAGACCAACCTGTAAAAATCATACATTTCTTGTTTGAATCTATATGAAACAAGAAATGATGATTATACAGTAGACAAATAAAAACAAATAAAACAAATGAAGTGAAAATGTCTTCAATACAATGGGGCCCTTTCGTTGGAATAAACTTATACAATCATTGAGAAGTATAAAAAGTTTAAAAACAATTCTAAATAAATATATCCCAAATACATTGAAAAGTACCCATCATTGTTTATAGTGATGATTAATATTGTTAGATTCATCCAATTATAACCAAATTATTTTACCATAGTTTATATTGATTTTTTATCTAGCTTATGTTGTACATCTGTTGTTACTGTTACTTTACTTTATTTTCTATTTTCATAATGCATATTTTTATATAATCATTGCAATTGTATTCTACAAAAAAATTGAATTGAATTATTGTCGAATTGTAGGCCTAATAATACACTGCCAATGAATTTTAAAATATGTTTCATGATCATGATGAGCACCTTTACTTTAATATTTGTTCAATGAAATAGATTAGAAATAGAAATAGCACCCCTATCCAAATTTTTTTAAGTAATCTTTCAAGTAATCTTAATCAATTCCAAGAACCTTCGATATTGTGAAAAAAAAGAAGATACGGTTTACAAATATAATTATTTCTACTATATATATACTACTTTGCAGACGTCCTTTGGAAGCTTCTAAAATTTTAATGGCTGGTTTTAACTACAAGGTTTAGCAAGCATATCAAGATTAATATTCAATAATAGGAAAGTCTACTACAGCACAAGGTTGGTGCAATTGCACTGAACAGGCCAAAGCACTTGACCAGATAAGCTCCTTGGGCTATTGAGGAGAGTGGTGCTTATAGTTGCTGTATAATTCATTAGAATCTGGTCTGAGAATTTTTTTCATTTAGGCCTGGTAACAGGAGGATTCAGCTGAAAAGAAACACTTTCCAAAGAAGCAACAAACATGACGATGAGCCTTTGGTCAAGCAAAGAAGAGAATCAGATTTGATGGGAGCAAGAAGGTTAATTGATAAAATTAGTTTTACTCACAAGCAAGATTATTGTAATTGTGCAACATTTTATGCAACTGCTTTGGATTGCAAACCACCACATCGTTTGGTTGAGAGCTGTATCTTTATTGGTGATATTATTCTTTTTAACACATTTTTTAACACATATACGTATATTTGATGCTATAATTTTTAACATGAATTTTTAGTAGGAATATTCATCAAATGGAGACTTCTAGAAAAATTATGGTAAGACTGAGTATTAAAGTGTGGACCCTGTGCTTTCTAGGCAGTTGCTCTATCGGCTGAGATATCTACCAGGCTGCTTTCTACTACACAATGACAGTTGTAACTGATAGCTCATTGATATCCAATCAGTGTGGTGAGGTAATGTGTATGTCTCACACATATGATTCAAATGCAGGCTTGCTCAATTGCTTGTATTTCTAACATATATATTTTGTATTTTGACATAGATGGGGAAGAACTGTGCAGATAGGACCAAGGTTATCTTTGGATGAGACAAAACTGGATAGCAGTGGTGATGAGGATGATTCTTCAAAAGTATGAAATTGTTGCTATTTATGCATTAGTTTTTTATAAAATTTGGGGTCACCTTTTTGTGGAAATTGTTAGATAATAGTCAAGGCAGTTGGCGATTATGTGCTAATACTTTATTATTGTTTCCAGTTGAATGTGCAAAGTGCGATTCAATATGATATATATTGGATGAATTTATATATTTGATGTCCTGATTGTGCATTTATAAAGTTCTTACTAAATCCTTACTATGTTGAAAAGTAGCGCATAAATTAAGCAGGAAGGTAAGTACACTAAGACTTCAACTAATTTTTTTAACACTTTGTATGTATTTGTCAACAGCGCAGAGTCTTTAGAATACTAAAAAGGTGTTCCACAAGGCACATAGGAATAAAGTATCATCCAGGGGCTACATGTCTTGGCTGTATTCTGGATAAATGCCTCTGGCTAGTCAATGGCAACCAAAACCCTTTCGAAGAATCAAAATCAGACCAAGTTTTTTATGTTGAAAACACAATTTGCTAAACCCATATAGATCTCCATAGATTACTTACCAACACACCCATGCACCCTTATTTTGACTACGCATGTGAATAATGTGAAGGCAATGCCAAAAACAGAACAAAATAGATCCGTTTTCAGAAGAAAACGTAGTAGTGTGTACAACGTGGGAGACAGCTTTGTTGCATTTAAGTTTAACTACTGGAGTCTCTAAATCGAACAAATTAACATTGAGGATAAAAATCAATGTTACACTATCATATTACACTTTTAGCAATCATCAAACACGCTGTCAATGTCAAGGTTGCTGTCTCGTTCTTCTTCAATTGTTAACTCTTTGTCCAGTTTTTTGTTTTCTTGTTTGTTGTTTGTACGTGATTGAGTGATTGTATTTAACTTGCTGGCCTGCAAAAGTCTTGAGATGACTTGTTTCCTGCAGGGAACACGGGTGACCGTTAAGCCTCAGATTTCCTTCAATCTGGATTGCTGATATGGCCTTCAGTTTTTCTAAGACTATTTTTCATAAAAAGTCAGAATTTCAACAGGGAATTTGCACTCTGAATAGAGCTTCGCACATGCCTGTATATCAGCAGGCAAACATCCCACATTTTTTTAGATTACTCAGTAGTGTGCTTTTTATCATTATTGTTATTATTATTATCATTATTGTTATTATATATATGGTCTTTATACATAGAATAAAAAAAAAAAAATCGAACAACTATATTCATCTCTACAAGCCTGTTTCGTGATAGACTCACTCTTCAGGAGATGTTGATGTTAATGGTCTTTATATATATACTACAGTTTGCTTAATAATTTGAAATAATTTCAAACTTTGTATCTGCTTCGTTTTTTTGCATCCACCTCTATCTTAGTATCTTTGTACAGTTTTATTCTTGCCAGAAATATGGTCAAATACTTGTTTATCAGAGAGAATAAATTGTCAATTTCAACACTTTTATATATATTATGTATGTACTGTATACAATTAAAGTATTTTTGTTTTTAAAGCCTGCTATCCAGTCAGTTGTTGCTATGGATATGAAGCCTGTTCGACTTCAGCATGATGTCGAAGAAGATACAAAAACAAAATCAAGGTATAATTTATTTGTATATGTATGTATGTATATATATGTTTAGTTTTTGTTTTTGTTTCAAATTTGGTAGGTGGAGACTCAAGCTAATGAAGGTATGGTTAAAAAGTCAAACAATGTTGAAGAGGCATGCTTTTAAACAATGAAAAAATGTCGTGTTGGCTGGGAAGTCTCCAGAAGTCATTGAAATTATGTTTTTTTAATTGTTTAACATTTTCAGATATGCTAATTTAGTTCTGTCGGTTTATAGGAACCGAAGGATGTTTGGTTTCCTTATTGGTACTTTGCAAAAATTTAAAGAAGACACAGGGCAGAAGACAACAGGAGTAAGTCTTTTTCAATGTTTAAAAATATATATACATATGTACTATATATATATATATATATACCGGAGACCTAAAAAAAAGGTAAGGGTTTGCAGAGTCATTGTGGAGGAGCCATAACTTTAATATTTTTTGTTTTGATTTTATGTTAGTTTTTATGTTAGGCCCTATTTTCATAATTTTTCCTTAAATGCTTTGAATTAGTATTTGTAAATTTGCATGCTGTCTGAAGTGAAGACATTGAAGTTAATTTTGTTCAGGACTTTGTGGTGACGTTTTATCGTTAGCAAAGGAACAGGAACTTATATCCATAATTGCTATTTTATCTTATTATATATATATATTATATATAATTGTTTTGTTCAGGAAAAGAGGCGGGAAGAAATTGAGAAGAAACTTGAAGAAAGAGCAGTCCAAGAAAAACAGGAACTTTCTACCCAAAGAAGGGAACTTTTTCAGAACAGAAAGCAGAAGCAGCAAGAGTTGAAAAATCTCGAAATGAAGATGGAAAATGCTGTTCTTGTAAGTAGATGATATTTGCGATGGATCAGTAAATAATAATGTGTTTTGTAGATAACACAATTGTACATAATAA
This sequence comes from Phacellophora camtschatica, assembly GCA_036873815.1. NCBI lineage: Eukaryota > Metazoa > Cnidaria > Scyphozoa > Semaeostomeae > Ulmaridae > Phacellophora > Phacellophora camtschatica. Next base: position 6,151 of record JAYJMH010034067.1, read on the forward strand.
CAATGGTAATCATGTGTTAATATCAAGGAACACGAACCAAGTGAAACTGTTTAACTCAATGTTAGTGAAAGCTGCAAATAGGTTTGAAAATTTATAAGATATGACTCAAGTGAATATGGATATTTGTAAATAGTTGTGAGAACCAATATTTTATATTTATATTCACAAATTCCAGCTCTCAAGTAGATTTCGCATGAGCAGGTTGCTTTAAATGCTCAGTTTATGGACTGGAGTTTATGTCGATTTCTTCCAAAGTTTGAAGTATTGGCAATGTCAGTTTTACAATTTCCATACCTTAACTTTGCTGTTTAGACGACAAAAAACCTTTAGCCATAGTGAATACTAAATACTAATACCCAAGTGTTAATCACTAAGTTATTAATGACAAATGAGCAAAAACTAAGCTTAATGCTACAGCAAGATTATTTAGCCATCAAGGAACAACTTTAAGCTGATGTAAAATGGACAGTCTCGATGTCATGCTTCTCACTGATATCTTGGTGATCAATAGGGGTTTCAATGATTATGAATTCTACACATTGGAATTCATTGTCGAAACGAAGACAGGTTTTATAAAGAAAATAAATTTATTCCTGTGTGCTGCTGTAATATATTCTCTTAATTATCACAGCGAAAATTGTAAACCATTTGTATAAAGTGTTCATCAACGATAACTGAATTAAGTTGTGAACTGGGGAATTTGATTCTACTATATTGGGGTAGGGTGCAGTCGTTGCGTTATATTTTAGTTATCTTTGAACGGGGAAACATTTTTTTCAGACACCCTGTATATATATAATTTCCGTTAAACTTACTTAGAAAATCTGGTTAAATTGCAAAGAAAATCTTTGAGATTCAAAGCATGAATCAGTAATCATTCAGGTATTCTCAACGCAAACTTATATTTGTGGTGCTAATTTATAAAAGCACATGTTGTGTGAAATTTTATTTATATATTTTATCTTTATGTTTTAGAGAGAAGAAATTGGAAAGCATAACATCAATTTAGAACGTTTTATTCAGTTGAAATCCAAGCCACATCTCTTTTATCTTCCCGCAAAGCATAATGAAGCAACTAAGAAATTGCTAGAAGAAACAAAAAAGGCTCTTAAAGGTAATTTATTTACGTTGATAATACCAACGCCAGATTTTGTAACAATACGGAAATTAATACCCAATTTCAAAGCGATTAGCCATCGAAAACAAAACGAATTCTCTCAATCGGAAAATTAAAACAAACAAAGCCATGTTTTGATTTTCTGCTTGAAAAACATCGCACTGATTTTTCTGTAGACAATCGTTGCACCATAACATTGACAATAATGTTGGTTTATTTGCAGAATCCGAAGATACAAAATTGAATGATGTGGATATGACGGACCAGGACGCGTACTTGAACGCATCGCTCAACAGACACATGGAAAAGGGTAAGAAATTGAGGGAAGGGAGAACGGGAGTAACTGAAAACGAGATTGAGGTGAGAGATTTATTCGAGGAGGATAGGGAGCAAGATGAATTAGAGAGGGAACAAGGAGAGTTGGAGAGAGGAAAAGAAGAAGAGAAAAGAGAGTTGAAATGCGAAGTAGTAAAGGAAGAGAACGGAGAAAAGGATGGTATTGAGGATTATGTCGAAAGCAAGAATGTTGATGAAAAGCAAGCATTTGCTGAAGATGAGGAGAGAGGCAATGAGGAGGATAGACTGTCAAAAAGTATGCCTGATATCGCCAGTAGAATAATTCAGGAACAGAGCGAAGAGAGAGAAGAATCTGAAATTAATATACAAAAAGTGAGTAGTAATTGTGATCGTGAAGAGAGTGTAGACATAAGTACTGAAACCCCAACTTCAAATCTAGAGACGAAAGAATACCCTGGTGATGGTGTTTCAAATCTTGACGATATTACAAATGTTGGTGATACCCCGTATGGTCTTTCGTGGCTGAAACAAGCTGCGCAACGGAATTTTTCAAGTAAAGAAGAGACGATTGAGGACTTAGCAGAAAAATCTGTTATTCCAATAGAGCAAATTGGGTTTTCAAAAGAGTTCACGGAACCAGAAACTAGTGTCGAAGTATCTCGTGCCACTGTTACTGAGAACAATTTTGTTGATACGGTCAGCGCCGGGTTTCCAAATGAAGAGGCAGGCAGATGTGATTAACTTGTTGATACGAAGATGTACTAGCGTTTAACTCCCCCTCATTTAGTTGTAACAAAATACCTTCTAGTTTTAACAGGTACCCGTCTTTTTCCAAGGCTTACCCGCATATGTCTGCATAGCCTATGGAAGCACTTTGCATTTGAATTTCTTTGTCTGTGACAACTGTTAAAACAAACTAACTTAACAAAATATCTAAATATTTTAATTTCATGCAAAGTTTGGCTTACTTCAAACTTCTCACTTGTGTGTCAAAAGTCAAACGATAAGGCCGCCATTATGGAAATTTTCTCTTCGATTTATGATAAATTGCATTTTCAATAGCAGAGTTGGATTTTGTGAAATTATTTTTGCGTTTCTACATTCAATTTTGCCTAAATTAACGCAACAAAAAGATTCGTAAAGTTTGTCAAGAGGTTTGCAGGTGACAAATTTTTATATTTGCAAATCTTTATATCACTATAATTTTGAGAGTAATGTACGTAGAAATGCAGAACGTTGTCGTCAAACTAAACTTCTCTTGAAGAATCCAATTCAAGAATTAAAATCCAACATCTCTAAACTTTGATAAATTTCCACGTTTCGGCCTTATCGGGGAAAGACAAATTGATACCATTTTAAAATTGACTCTGCATCAGTTCGACGTGTGAATTAAGCCTCTGTTTTTTGGGATGAGCATTTTGTGAGCGAATTTTTGTATAAACGTGACTCGTTATGAATTTATTTGACATATTTGTTTGTTGGGATGGAATCAATACCGACACCATATTTTAAAATATTTTTAAATCTTTACATAAGTTTTTCATTTCACGAAATTTTCCGTGTTTATTCGTTTAAAGAATTCTAAAGATCTTTTTCTGTAGTATTGTTGGCTGCCTTTCGTGCATTGGGAATTTAATTTTCAATGTACCTGGGGGTTATGCCATACATTTTATAACAAGTTTTGTCACTTTAGAGCAGAGGCGAATTTTGTAGCAATAAGGAAATTGACACATGGTCAAAGTGCTTATCCTCTGAGAACAAGGCCAAACTCCCTCAACTGAAAAGCGAAAACAAACAATGTTACGGAGGATACGTTTTCATTTTCCAGTTGAGAGAGTTTTGCTTTGTTCTCGATGGATAATTGCTTTGAAACCAGTGTGTCAATTCATTATTGTTACAAAATGCGCCTCTGTTTAACTTTTGTAGTTGAGGAAAAAATACTGGATGTTACCTTTGTCAACTTTTTTCACTCACAAAGTCCAGGTTTTCCTAGACCCACCCGTAGCTACCTTACTTATCGTCAACAAGTAAACCAAAGAGCCAGGATAGGGCTCACGTTACAAGTCATGTTACATTTTTTCTAGAGACTTTACAGAAATTCTAACCTTTGATTTTCAAATATACGTCATTCTACGCTCCGTCGCAGCGTCTTTTTTGTAGTTACACCTTTTGTGCGGCTTTCAGGTGGTCCATTTTATCAAATGGTTCATTATTTATTTGTGTTTAAATCATGTCATGAACTTGATGTTTTATTTCCTGCAATAAATAGTGAATAACTGACACTGCGGAGGAGCGTGTATGTTGTTCTTTTATTATAATTGCCAATTCGGTATTAAATGCTAATAGATAGAAGTTGCTGTCTGCCGAAAATTGTGTTGTTTTTGTTGAAGAGCGTTTTCTGAGCATTTTCTTTCTGGAGTACGATTTATCACGGGGGATGAGGGGGGGGGGTCTTACAGTTGACCTTGCCTAAGTCGACTTTGCGAAAAACGAATAATCACTCGAGTCTAACTTTTCTTTAAGTTCCAATTTTTCTCTTAATGTTTTTTTCAAAATATATAACTCTATGTACGTTTACCTAATTCGATTAATTGGCCTGCCACAGAACTTTTAAATTCTTATTCTGTTCCCTTCTGTTTGTGAAATGAAAGAAAAGTGAGCTGTGGTTTTTTAGCAAATTGTTTGTTTTGGAGAAAACTTATACATTAATCAGGATTAACCAAAATTTCCAATAATATTCAGTACCTTGAAGAAACTGCATGCTGAACAACTGTACCTAATAAGTGGCAAGCCCCCCCCCCCATCATCATTCATTCGTCACCCCCCCCCCCCCCCTCCGACATGCTTTTGGTCCAAGTATGGTCCACGTGATTTTGCCACTTCATGGATACTGACTAACCAATCAGAGAATAGGTGTTTGCCAATGATTGTGGATCGAGTGAAATTGACGATTGCAGCGAAGAAAAATGTCGTCAAAAATGCACTCGCCAGAATCGTACGAAAATCAGTATATTCCTTCATTTGATGAAAACGTTGGCTTGCAGTTGCCATTTCCGTTTGCTCAGAAGAGTAACTTCATTCAAAACCCAGAAGAAACTGTGCTCAGCTGCCCGCAGAGATGTTCTGTTGGTGCATCAAATTCCCCTTCCTGCACTCTTGACTTGGATTCACAGGAATATAAATGGTATATATTTTTTTTATTTTGAAGCATTTCATATGCAGTTTTAGCTACAGTTGTGTTTGAAGCTAATTTTTCAATCTAATATCAAATAGATAGTGTTATGCTAACCTTACATTAGTATGGGAATAGAATTTAACTTAGCCTGCCCGATCCTTGAATGAAAACTAAGCCCACTAGTAGCCCACTTTTCAAAATGAGAGGCACGGGCAGTTCAGAGGGCAGCGAAACAAATCATGCAATAGTGTTTAAATTTGATTTCTTGACTTAAATTTATAAATACTGCCTCCCCTTTTCTATTGTGGTTCAAATATTTTTTCTTTATGTCAAATAATTTGACGCAAGACTATCAACAAGATAGCCTAGGTAGTTTTTGTCAATACATTTCAAATTTGTTTTTAATTTTACACCATTATGCACAGAGTTGGCCTTATTTAATGGCTTAAATTTTTGGAAATTTACAGGACTTTGGTGTTATTTTAACTTACTTTTGAAACTTACTTATTTCAATTTCATTGGTGCTATTGTTTATATATTGTTGGAGCAACAGTTTTACTGTCTGAATTGTTTTCTCAGACTTGGTGCATGTAGACTAGACTAGTTTAATTCTACAAGGAAACAAGAAATAATTTGGCGAAGGTCGAACATTAGCATGATGAACGGTTTTAATTTATCCAGGGCTGAACCTACTGGGTTACCAATGCACGATGGAGAATTAGAAGGATACTGCGAAGAAACTCCTATTTGTGGCGCTTACAATACCACTGGAAAAGAAAATGGGTATGCTGAGAAGTACACCAAGAACGATGGCAATGATTGTGGTTTTAGATTATTTGACACATTCAAATCTACCGTTAAAGAAACGTTTGATAAACAGTATGTTTTAACACCCTCGCCTAAAAGTTTAAAAACATTTGATTAATTTTTTTGCCAAATGTGTCTTTGTTTGCCCAATCAACGAAATTTGCATAATAAAAGTACGGATATCCAGGGGCTTCAGAGCACCTTGTTTTGGCTCAAAAATATTCCTAATTACTTTAATTTGTGAATGAAACAATACAGAAATAATATCTTACACTTCGAAGCGACAGTGATTTCAAAACAGGCCTAAGACATAAGGTGTATATGAATTTGAATTGAAATAAAAAGCATGACTTTTTGCTGAATCAAGAAGAAAATAAACCAAGAAGAAAATGAGGATGAAATACATTTGCAACTATTTTTACTCGAATGCTCGCACACTTTTGGGAGCGAGGGGAGTGTAATTTGTCATATTTATTTTCGTTTATTTCTTATGTTTATTTTAGTTTAAATTTCCTATTTGGTCCTTTTCAAAGTCAAGAAACCTTCACTATCTTCTACGCTTTTTTCATAAGAAACCTGCCTGTCTAAGGCTCCACTAGCGAAGGTTTCTCAATTCTGGACCATTTTTCAAAAGTTTCTTAATTGTCTATAAAAAAAATTCCGTTTTTTTACTATGCATTCAGTTTTTTTCAACAAAAACATTACAAAAACTGGGTAAATATTGTGCAGGATAAAAAGTCTTCACTGAATCAATCATCTAACATCATATCCACTCCATTAAAATCATTAAGCAGTATGTAATCTTCACTAAACATTTCAAAAGTTTCTTTGCAATTTTTCATTCACTAGTAAAAGTTTCTCAAATTTTCATGGGTTTCACCAGCCAGTTTCTTATAAAAGGTTTCTCATAAAAAGACTTGTGCTTTCTAAGATTTGCCTCTGGCTACTGAAAGATCTTATTTTCTGCAACCCTGCTTGTTTACGTGGTTTTGATACTTGTTGTATTGACAGAATGATAACCTCATCACTTTCTTACAGTATCACAGATATAGGAGAAGATCCACTGTCAGACGAAGAAGAAAAATCCCGCGAGTTTCATGGTTGCCTTGAATGGCCAACCGTGCAGCAAGAGGCTTCTTCATATAACGAGTTGTCAGATGTTCTTGTGGATAGCCGCAGACTTAATAGAGAAACATCCATTCTTCTTAAAATGCTTGGTGAGGATATTCGGATATTAAATGGCGTTATTTTTCGTTCTTAACAAAAGGTGTTTTCACTTTTTAAGACCATTTGCTTCAGCGTAAGAAAAATCTAGAGACTCGAGTTGGAATATACCGGAAACAAATTTACTTCACACCGAATTCAAACAACGGAATGTAGGACAAGTAGAATGAAAAAAATACAGAAATGGGAATAAATACAAACTTTACTTTTCCTAAAGCCCGTGCACATACTGGGGAATTAAAAAAATCTTTAAACGTTTGAAAATCATCGAAATAGATCTTTCTTCAATACACTGTTATGGAAAAAATTGTAATGTTTATATCCAGAGGATTACAAATGTAATGGTCGATCTAGTCGGTAAAATCGAGAATTTGGTCGGTAAAAATTTGATGAGCATGTTTAGCTCAATAGATATTTAAAGACACCTGTTCTTATTGCTGTCATATTCCAAATCTATTCTGTCTTATTAAAGTTTTCCAAAAATTCAAAAATTTGTCTTACTAAAGACCTTCAAAAATTAGCACCTTGACACTTTTCAACAATATCAGATTGAAGTTGCCAAGAGAATAATTTCTTTAAAAAACAGATTTGTATTGGAATGGAATGGACAAGTACTCTCTGGTTTTAAAATGGGTGTTACTCTCAAAAGAGGACGTCTCCCGTCAAAGGAAAGGGCGTGGTCCAACAAATTTTTGAGGCTAGTATAATTCATTTAAATTTTATTTACTGGGACTAATTTATTACGTTATTTATTGTTCACACGGCTAAAATAAAAACAGTTTCTAAAATTAACTCAATTTTGCATACGAGTACAGGGAAAAAGAGTTTTGAAATTGGCAGCAAATTCAAATTTTTGGTTATTTTGAATCAAATTTAAGCTATATTTTGAAATAAGAAATAAGAAATAAGAAAACAAATTTCAAGAAATCCACAACATTTCCATTTCAACATAGTACCATCAACCCTTTCTCTCCTCAAAAGTCAACCATTGAGTTAAAATGAAACCTCAGTTATGTTTCAATGTGAAAATAGCATAAAACTTTGTGGCATTTGATTTATTGATACCCGACGAAACAATATTATAAGTTGTTTTATAAAGGTTTCTGTCTGAATGAATGTTATTTGTTGTATAACCATAGGAATTCGGACACCAAAATAGTAGTTCCAGAATATTTCCTATCAATTTCAATTTCATGATAATAACTTATTACATTATTGAGCATCGTTATATAACAACATAGAAAAAAGTAAAAAATAAGAATAAAAATAAAATTTAAATAAATTCGCCCGACTCGATCTCATTTAATTTACAATGACCCCACAGCCTATTTTCTACTTTTATGGTCACTAAATCTCAATTTGGTAAGGTTTCTCCAATTCTTTGTTACTAGTATTTAGGTATTTAGCACACCCGATAACTTCCTACCATATTAAATTTTCTTTCTGTTTGCCTTTTTGCAATACTTGCGATCAAAGAGACAATGAAACTGTTCAACTAATATGGTAGGAAATTATCTGAAACCACTATTTTGGCATCCGAATTCTCATGGCATTACTGTACAATTATTGCAAATCGAAAGGTTGTGAATGCTCAAAGAACGAAGGGCCTGAAATTCGACAAAAATATTCAAAAATACATTGTTTTCTCGAAAGGGTATGAAGTATGGTTTGTTGTTGTCTCCAATAACAGTGCTTGGTTTGAATAAATAAAGCATTTAGAAATGTGATTATTCACCCTTTTGAGCCTTTGCTGGATTTTGCAGTGTTCTTCGTGTTTTTAAATTTCTTTAATAACGATTTTCTTTTTAGATGAAAGCACTATGCCGCCAACAGTTGTTGTTTGTGTTGGAAATGAAGAATTCTCAAAAAACGTTCTGGATTCGATGGAAAGCCAGACACATGCTTTGCATCCAAATGGTAGCAACGTTTTGCAAGACATTTCTGCCAATGCAAATGTATTCAAACCAGCACCGTTGGTTCATTTATTATCCAACAAGAACAAGAGAAGGGAATCGAAAAATGCTGTAATTTTAAAAAGCCAAACCAGAGATAATAGTTCGTTGCATGAAGAGAGAGTTTCTAACAGAGTGCCGTCGTCAACAAGTAGGATTCTTCCAGATGTTAATACTTTATTTGATGGACCAAGGTCTGATTTTATAGCGGTAGGTTTTGGTGCAGCAGTAAATGATATTAAATACAAATATTTTCATGTTTAGATTTTTATTTGAATATGTATGTTTAATTCCTTAGAATTTTTAGGTTCTTCTTGCGTTTTTGTGAAATTTTTAGAGCTTCGACGACTATTTGCAATCGGCCAGTAATTGTATCTTCCATTGTCTGTATGCTTTAAACAATCTCATACTTCTTAATACTCCGTGTTTAGTTTGATGAATTTTTGGAGCTGGAAATCTTGGCATTTCACACTGCTCATATTGTACGTATTTTTTTTTTATAAAAAATACATTTTTAGAAACTTAGCTCCAGAACTTCTGGGGTATTTCAATTAATTGCATTGCTCTATTGTTTCTCATAACGATAGAGAACTTTTAGTGCCGGGGCTTGGTTTCTGTTTTTGGTGTTTCAGGGACCGCGAGGGTATAAAAGTGAAGGAGGGGGGCTGACAGAGACGTAGGAAGCATTTGAATAGTGGGGGGGGCACAAGGTTTGAAAAGCACTTTGACCACACCCAGTTCTTTTATGACCACGCCCTAAATACCGCTCCCCCATTTCTGTTTGTAGGGATAATCTTTACATGAGCATACGGTTAAATCAAACATTGCAGTCTATTATTTGAAATAATATAGCGAATATAACACTAATATCCTAACATAACGAATGTATATTCAAATTGAAATGACACTCTCATGATAGATTGATACCTAAATTCTAAAATATATATCATTCAGTACATAATGACATTAATAAACTGCCGAAAGGTCATCAAAAAATTAACTGAAGCTAAATAATAGCTCGCGCTAAATACAAGCTAGCTAATCCTAAAAATTGCTGCTTTATATTAACCAGTTATGCCCTAAACATTCCCTTTAAAAGAAATTTGAATTGCTCTTCAGATAAAAGTTGGTGAAAACCTATAAAATTATACATCAAAATTTACATCTGCTATCTCTATTGCCCATTATTTCAAACATTCGAATTTCTATCCCCCTTTGTTAGGTTTTTTCTCTCGATATAATTATGATTATTATACTGCCTGCTATCTCCAATCAGCGGTGTCACCAGCCCTAAAAACTGGGGGGATTACTGACGGGGGACGAGGACAATTTCGTGTAAACACGCCCTTAGACTCTCAGAAAAGGCTGGAAACGGCCTTTTCGGCATTTTAATATGTCATGAAGTTTTTGGAAATCAACGATCTCAAGCAGTATTTTAACAACTGTCTGTAATCTCAGCATTTAAAAATTGAAGAAACAGAAAGTAAATTTTATCATGGCATACATATACCTAAGACGGATGGAAAAATAACATGAAACTTGCCAAAAATTAATAAAGAAATTATTCCAAAAGAAATATAAGTTTTTCCTTCGCCTACATTTTTTCAACCTATTTCGAGAAATTAGAAAATCGAAATTCTGAGCATTAAAAAGTACTGCACAAAATT
>JAYJMH010034078.1:0-16377 GCA_036873815.1 Phacellophora camtschatica
ACTCAACGAATTTATTCTTAACGATCGATAACAGATGTCGGTCAAGTATTAGAGAAAATGTGAGTACTCTGCTCATGTTAAGTCATATTGTATCGGGGGGTGTCCCAAAAATACCTTACGTTGGTTTTGCAAATATAGTGCAAAAACGTGAATGTGAATTTTCTTATAAACACATCCAGTAGACAACCTGATAATATACGAACAATTTATGACCTCGGTTGTAAAAATGCAAATGAAAGAGAGATAGTATCACTATAAATATCCTAAACTTCTTTGCAATGAAAAAAGTAGCTTTTTTCAAATATAAATTTTTGACAAGGGAAAAATTCTTCTAAAAGTAGAATTTCGTAGCGAGTTTCAAAGCGAGTTTCTTAGAACTTTTCAAATCCTTCATTTAATAAAAAAAAATGTTAGTTATCATTCAACGAAAGAATAAAAGAATGAAAGAACTGATATTTTTCAATAACAACAAAGGAAATTAATTTACAAAATACAACGAATTGGGCTTTATTTACTTTGAAATGAATTTCGCCTTGGATGAAATGTAGATTTGTTTGGCATCCTACTGGATGCGTTATAAGAAGATCTATATTCAAGTGTTTGCATTATACTTGCAAAAACAATGTAAAGTTTTTTTGGGACACTCGGTAGAACTTATTTGTTGGTTAGCATCTCTTTGATATTGATACTCTTAGAAGTGTGGAAAGTGTTTACAAACTTTTTTATATTCCAACCTAGACAGATGTCAATTCGCATTAACAATGTCAGTCCGCCAGTACTCAATTGATAAGTTGTTATCGATTAGGTCGCCATAACCCCGTGGCTTTTGGCTACGTCTGATCGCTGAAATCTTTTGCAAGGTCGGGCGAGGATGCTAACCAACAAATTTGTGTGCTTTTATTGTGGGACCTGGTCACACCAAATGATTACTTTCAACATTGCTTTCTCGACATTTGATGCCATTATAATGTAAAGCATTGCACCATCTGAAAATGCACATAATTGATGTAAAATTATTGTGGGGTTTTACAATGCTGAATGGAATAAATCAAATGACTCCAAATACAGCCCTGCAGTTTACCCTGTTATATCTTTCCGCACAAATCCTATCTTTCAAAAGTTAGATAATTTTACCTATCTTTTAAAAGTTGGACAATTTTTCGAAATGTAATGATGCAAGTTATCTTTTATCAGAACTGATCATTGTGATGTTCCTGCTGTCGAAGATCTCGCCTTACCTCCGCCATTTGTTATTCGTTGCATTTTCATATACGGAAGATCTCAATGTGGATTGACGATATCGCCAAAAATGAGAGAGGTTTAACATTTTGTCTTTTGAATTACTTTAATAACTTCCTTTAAGTATGTTTTCAAATTCTTTTTAATCGTGAGCAACTTTAAGCACCAATCCAACGGAAAGCATTACAGATTTCAGGACCATAACTTTATTCATCGCAAGCAGATTATTTTGATTTATTTTGTTGTGTAACAACATGTTAGCGTGCACAATTAATTTTTCTGTAAGCAACTCAAGATTTTATGTAGTACCGAAATTGCTAAAATTTCAGCCAAAATATTTTACTCAAGTCTCTTGAACGGTTGCTTTAGATGTTTAATACTGGGCTTAATCAATGATTGAAAATAGCACTCGGCAATTGAAAATAGTTTGATTGAAAATAGTACTGGGCTTTAAACACTCCCATTCACGGCCGTGTCCTACTATGAACGCAGAAGAGCTTCCTCCAATTGCTTTCTTGTCTCTTGTAAGTTGTTTACTTTTATTGTATCTCAGACATTGGATTGCTTGATTTTTAGACAGTACAGTTGCTTATAATGCAGTTGCCAATAAATAAGTATTCATGTGTTATCATCGGGGTGAATCAAATAAGTTTCGATGTTTGAAAACCATCATAATTTCATTTTGTACTGATCTTAAAACTTTCTCTTTTCGTAGTTGTATAATTCTGAAGTAGCTTTCTACACTGATATATTTCCTTAGTTTTTTAATCACTTAAACAATAGATGGGGTAATTATGATTTGAAAAATCTACCGGGTGTCCCAAAAGAAACCTCTCATTGGTTTTGCAACTTTAAAGCTTAACTAGACATTAAACTATGCGATTAGCTATATGTGAGTACATGCAATAGAAAACCTGACCATTGACGAACAATTTGATACCTCACTCGTTTTGCAAAAATGCATGCTTATGAACGGAGAAATTTTCAATAATCGACAGTTTGAAAAGATAAAAACAGAGCAGTTCCTCACTGAGGAGTTTTTTGATCTTCTTTTCAGAACTGCCCTTTTCAGTTCTTATGTAATCGGGCAAACAAATCCCATTATCTTTCGGGTAACTTCTCAAAATCCTTGAAAGCGTTATTGACTTTGAGTTGCTCCTATCAAAACTGTCAAAGTAAAGAAGTTCCTGATAATCTTGAACTGTATGAAATGAAAGAATTCTTGAATTTCAAGCAAATGGAAAAATTTCAATATTTCCGCTGCTAGATTTGCGTTTACGATCAACGTGGTCTGAAGTTGCTTGTTAGTTATCAGGCTATCTTTTTCTAATAATCATGATGAGTTTTTATTCTCATGTTTGCAATGAAATTATAAAACTAACGCAAGGTTTTCTGGGCACCCGGTATTTACGAGTTATAGTTTTAAAATACTGTAAATCCAGCGAAAACATGACCTTTCTGTAATCATCATGTCAGTTCATACATCTTACATGATGAATTTAAGATTCCCTTGTGACACCATCTGAAATGATGAGAATTGGCAAAAATTAGATTTGATAAATATGCTTAACGGCTTTACAGTATGCATCAAAACCATGTCGTTCATAATAACGCTAATTTTCATTAATTTTACGGTGTTACCATTATGTGTGAATTGTGACTATAAATTTGGTCTTGTAGTAGCATTTAACTGCGCAAAAATAAGTACTGTAAGACTTGTAAAACAATCCAATTTTGACGATTTTTCAAACTTTTATTTTTTCCGTTCGAAAACAGCAAATCGATCATCAAGTCAATCACTAAAAATGTTTAAATTCAACACAAATAACTAAGAAATACGCTCGAAGTAAAGGCTAACTTTGTTCTATTACTGTGCGATTTAAATGAAATTCAAGTTATAAAATCTGACAATTTTATCAAACACATATCCAAATAAGTGTGTAATTTGACTGTGGCATAAGTAACGAAATAAAAATAACATTCTACCATTCTTAACGCAATAAAGCCGTGCAAGAGGATAATGTTTCCAAATGAAAACTATCTGAGAGCATGCAGGACCGGTTGTTCTTTCTGTGCAAAAGGCACGAACAGAAATCGAGCTAAATCTAAAAAAATTAAAAATCTGCTAGTTACTTCCACTGAAATGCTTTTTTGGCATCATATGATATGTTGTTGCCTTATTACTGAAATCGTAAAACTGGTTCACTGTCAAGGAAAAATTAAATGTCATCTTATTCTCTCCAAGGTTTTAGCAGCACTAAAAAGATCGCCATATTTCTTTCTCGATGTTCTCTATCTACACGACATTCCATCGCAAGAAAATAAATCACAAGTAAGTACATTGTTAAATTGAGAAGAAACCGATAATCATTTTTTCTGGCGCTCAAAATTTACGGGCCTGCTGCTCAAGGCCACTCAACGGTCTGCCTGACCTGTGACGGCATTCTGATGTTGCTATTTTTTGAATCAGAGTGGAGGGACTACGTTAACCAGCAATGTTGTTTCATGTTTGTTTCATGAAATAAGTGAATGAAAACTTTTGTTTTGTTTACTTTAAAATTTGTAAGCACTAAACTTGGGGTTTATTAAATTGACAAATGAATATTTCCTCCTTGTTGTCATATTTACTTTTAAATTCATGAGCTTCTCACACTTGCGCTCTTCCAAAAAAAGTGGCTGAGTCTATTATCAAGGTATTTTCTGAAAAAATAGTTTTGTATTTTCTAAAAGCTCTTGATATTGGTTTTCCATAAATTTGAAGCAGGACATCACTGTATACACATTTTAAAAAACAAGGAGGCTTCCCATTTTTACGATAAATTACTTCGTCCATCATAGTTATTGACATGATGCAGCTGTTTCATTTTTTATCTCGATTACCTGTATTACCTTTTGCTTGTCATTTTGGGAAATAAATCACTTCTCAATGAATAAACGTTTTTAGAACTTTGAAAAAACTGACCATTTGTTTTTCTTCCAGGAAATATATGACTTCTTGTGTAATTTGGACAAAGAGGAGAAAGGATACATCTTAGAAGTCTCTTTTAGTGTTAAGATACTTCATGAAACTATTGCTAAACTTATTTGTCATCCCTTACAAAGATGTCATCAAAGTGAAGCTGTCTATGATCTTGTGGAGCCTCCAATTGTAGAGACAAAAACGTAAATGATTATTTATTCCCTCAATGTTCCTCTCAACAAAGAACCAAGATTCCTGTCTAATGTAAGGACATGTTATTCCTCACTGGCAACATTGTTTTTACTTGGATTTTTTTAATAAGTGTAAATAAACCACAGCCTTTGTTCTCTGGAGATCTGCCAAGAAAAGTAGGAGCTCACTCCTGTTAGAAGCGTATGCTATTCAAACATGCTCAACAACGTTTTTAAATGATAACAACTTTTGCTATCCCACCGAGATTGAGTTACAGGTGGCACTTGCCATAACTCTTTATAGTAACCATTTAGTTTTCATGTGCGGTTCATGCTGTCCACTCATCAAAGCAATGTGGAGAGTTTGTGGTGCAAGGATTATTTACTACTTGTTAGAGAAGAATATCGTACATTTGCATTGCCTGCTGAACAATACACTTGTGAAATATTCTTGCGAAATGTTGAATAATACACTTGATTACTTAATTTGTTTTCAATATGACATGTTCACTGTCGTCATGGACAGTTTTTGGAAAGTGTAAAAATACATAACTTTGATGGATGCAAAGGTAGTTTGTAAATCAAATAATGGTTTTGCTTTTAAAAACATATTACTCCTCATTTGTTTGAAATCTTGTTCTTGTCGTTTGAAGCATTGTACATTGACAGTTGGTAGCTTAAACTACTGGAGGGTGAGAAAAATGCCTCTGTTTTCGCAGCACAGCTATGGAGGAGCTCTAGTTTCAATAATTCTGTTTTTGCTCTTTAAAAAAGCTAAGTTTGATACCTTGTTTACCAAAATATAACTAAGTTTGATAAATTGTTTACCAAAGTAATCAATGAGCTTATCAAAGGAAAACCAATGTATGTGGCTCTTAAAACCATGATGTATTTTCAACAGATTGCAGCAGCAGAAATATCTTTGTTTTCATTGAGTATAGCTCAAAAATTACTTGAGGAGAAATAGATTACTGGAAGAGATATATTTTGATGAATAAGGTATCAAACTTTAAAATTTGAAACTTACATAACTTCTAGCAAAAACGGAATTGTCAAAATTAAACTTTCACAGCAACTTTGCAAACATGGCGGGACAATTTTTTGGACCACCCAGGACTAATTCTATATTTATTAATTGTTAATAATTAATTCTATATTATTAATATATTATTAATATTAATTCTATATTAATAATTTTTCAATGAGTAATATTTGTATATCCATTACATTTGTTCCAGTTAGACCAATCACTAATAGTTCTGAGCCATTATCAAGTTCTTTAAAAAAGTCATATGATCCATTGTTATCCAGATATTGCTTCAGATTCACCTTTTGTTTTTCAACCTTCTCATGAAATTCCTCTGTGAAATATGCACCAGCAGCAATTGTTGGGCCATCCTGGCCATCTGTGCCAGCCGATAGGAAGCAAAACAAGTACCTGGCACCCTTAGATTCATCATTTGATATCTTAAATGATGCTGCTATTTGCAGGACCAATTCCTGGTTTCTCCCACCTTTGCCAGAACCTGTCACAGTAACAGTGGGTTCTCCGGCACTTATTAAGCAAATTTTGTTCTCTGTTTTGAAGATTTGGTAAGCATTTTGGATAATACTTTTATCAAAGCAAAGTTTTTCATTTAATTCTTTATCATTGATGAAAAAGTTCAGAATTTCTGTGAAAGAATGTGCAATATCCTTGACATTTCCTGCAAGTTTTGTTGATAAAATTGAAGCTGAAAACCCTGATGTTTCAATAATCTCTTTACAGCCATATATGGCAGTGATATTATTTCCAATAATGACATTTTGGATATTTGAAAAATCAATAGAACTTTCAATACATGAATTCCAAGTGTTGTCAGTCTCGCTGATACATTTGCTATGAAGGAATTCTTTCACACTCTTTGGAATCTCATCCTCCACTGAATATTTCTGCAATATTTCTAAAAATTCTGCAAAAGTGGAATGGTCTTGTACAGTTGGTCCAGATGCAATCAAATCCAAAGGATCATTGATGATATCAGATAGAATGAGTGTGATAACTGATTTGCACTTCACAATTCCTGCCATTTTCCCACCTTTAAGTCTGGATAATTTTTTCCTTACTGTGTTCAAGTCTTCTATTGTACATCCTCTTGAAGCCAGGAGCTGTGTTGTAATAACCTTATCATAAAGTGAGATTTCAGGCACAGGTGCTGGTAGCAAGGCTGATCCACCTCCAGAAATAAGAACAATCAGAATGTCATTTTCATCAAGACTTTTTACTAGATGTTCAATCTCTGTGGCACTTTTCTTTGCATCTTCATCAGGCAAATTATTATGTGCACCTTCTTTTGTCACGAGCACACTATCAAGTTTCAGCATCATATTTTTAGCTTCTTCAAACGGACTCAGCTTCAGAGAGTTGTGTAAATTAGTTGGAATACTCAAAATACCACTTTGAACATGTCCTTGTAATATTTCTTCAACTGCTTTCCCCATCCCAAGGACAGCTTTTCCAAAGCCAACAATATAAACATTGTTTTTCAATTGATATGTATGGCTTCCAATTGTCAATATGTTTTCAGTTACTCGTAAATTGTTCCTTATTAAAGAAAAAGGCAGAACCGCTTCTAATCCTTTTTTAAATATTTCTGAAGCAAAGAATTTAAGTGCCATCTCCACTGACTACCCTAAACCCATAGCCAGTAACTATACATACAATTCCTTCAAAAATAATTACGATAAATTAAAAACTAAAAGTGTACAAAATAAACGGAGGAGCCTGCGAGGCCACCACAATAGAAGAAACCAAATCAAAAGACTCTAAAATCTATTTTTTGAACACCACAATGTGCTTCTGTATGTGCAGTACTTTGCTTTGGGTTAATTGGATGAGCTTCAATTTCACGCACTTTGCGCTGTCTCTCTTGTTGTCTCGCTTTTCTGCAAAATGCATATGAGCAACATTTCAAAAGATCGTCGCATTGTTCGTTTCATTTATGATTTATCAATTTTTTGAAATAAGAACCCTCAAACTATTTTTGAAACCCTGAAGAGCAATAATTTTAAAAAGTTGGACAATACGCATGCGCAAAATAAGAGCATTTGTTTTTCTGTCATGGCGGTTTGATTCAAAAAAAAATTTTGTATATTCATAATATTGCCAATCAAGAAATGCATGAGAAAGGGCTTCTTCAAATAACGATTTGTGAAGAGTAAACATGACTGACATTTTCATGGCAGCTTTTGCCATTCAAAGTAGACTCATAATAAGTTGAAAGAACTTTCAAGACAGTTTTAGGTCCAATAAAAAAGAAAAATGAAGAAACTGAATCAAACATGGAGACAGAAAAGGAGAAGGCCAGGATCAGGAACGGTCGTCGAGAGGTCAGACTTGAAAGCAAATGATTTACCATCACCTGGTCTTGTGGGGAAATTTGAAAATCGCTGCAGTAAAGATGGCTCGTTTGATAATGAAGAAAGTTTGGTATGTTTTTAGTGCATACGACACACACATCATGAATATGATGAATGGTATAAAATAATGGGTGTTGATAATAGCAGCCCCCCTCACCTGCTTGCTCAGTTTTCATTTTACAAATCTTTGCGCGTTAATAATTCAACTTAAATGGTCAACTTCAACAAATTTAAAAATGTGTTGTTATTTTTTACTGTTAGCAAATATTGTGTATATTGTGAATGATTTTCATATGTGAAGTTGGGGTTAACGTATATTGCGAATATTGTGATTCATTATATGGGAAATTTTACGCCAATCTGACTTGCATCAAATGATTTGTATTAATAATGTAAAACAATACACCAACTTAGTTGGCATATTTCCCCCAACAGGTTCTATTTACATTTTAACCCCAACAACTCAAAGAAATTAGCATTATATTTTGATTTACCATTGCTGCAATATCGAAAATTTTCTGCCTTCTAAAAAATTATTTGCATTCTTAACATAAAATAATATGCCAACCTTGGTTGAAAATAATATGTGAACCAAATTTGTGTTATCTGTGTATGGATGGGAAGGTAAATTTAGTTTTGGTGTTATCTGAAATAAAACACTGAAATGCTAAACTTGTTCACTTGGAAGTAAGATATCAAATGGAAATGTTTGTGCTTTCTGGTTTGCATTCTCAAGGTGTTCAAGACCTGATGCAACAGTTTTGATTATTGCTGGGGCAACCTTTGTGTGTGCATGGATGAAATTATTGAATTGAATTGCGCGGAAAATTGAAGAAATTGCTGGGAAGGAACTTGCAGTCAAAAAAGAAAATAGCAGCCAAAGCCAAATTTTCATTCCAGTTGTGAATTAGGGAAGAAATGGACAAATGAAGACACAGCACAGTCTACTATATTTTCGAAAAAATTACGAAGTCTAGGTAGTCTGGAAAAAATTACTTAGATATATCATGTGCACATTGTAATTGCAAACTAGATAAGCGAAATTGTCAGCATTAAAGCAACGATGACATGTTTAAATGCGAAGCTGATTGTGATGTTCTCATTATTTGTGATATGGTATTATATCCGCAGTTTTACGAGAACGTGGTTATGTGACGATTTTACGCGAACTTGGTTGGCGTATTTATTGTGAGGTTGGCGTAATTTGTCACATATAATATGACTTCCTATTTGACGTAAAATGGACAGATTTAAGATATCGATATTGTTGGCAAAATTTGCGAAATTGTATCTTCCAATGGATTCGAAACAAAAACTAATTTACTCATACCGCAGAAGTATATATATATATAATTGGAAATTGTAAAAATTTCACTCCACTTATATATCATTTAAATTGTGAGATAAGCATCATTTTGAAATTTAGTAGCCATGGATGCAATCGACATGCTTTATTTTTGGAATTTTTTTATATACCCCTCCTGAAGAGTAAAACAATAAATAAAGGACAATTGTATGTGTGCATACAATGCAAAATCTTCTGAACTGTCATGAGAACAATACCTCTATTGTTTAAACGCACTTGAAACAAGTGCAAAGAAATGCACAAAACATTTCTGTGAAATTGTGACTTGCTGCAATTTGCTGAGAATAGGGTCTCTGTGAGGTGTCCCTACCGGGTGTCCCCCGTGGGGCTAATTCGAGAATTCATTCTAATCCTCAACAGTTAACTTGATTAGAATATAACTAATTTTATTGTTGATTTGTGCCTTTGGAGCTGGAATATTAAAATCTTAAAAGTATGTTATTCAAATTCAGTGTTTTGATTATATATTTTAGTTTGTGACTAAGCACGAGGTCCCTTGTTCCAAGCTACATTGAGCCATGTTTATGATTGAAAAGACACCCCAAAAGGTGTATTTCCTGCTCAGGACGAAACCAAAAAGCTCTGGTTTTGAGATGCTGAAGGCAAATTTTAAATTTAAAGATCAATATTTTAACTCTCAATACAACAACAACAATTAAGGTTTTTCTGTTCAAGTTAACTATCAATAATGACAGCTTCAAAAATATTTCTGAATGATTCTTTAAGATGAATTCTCATTCCGGTAGAGATCCTTTAAAGGCCAGCTCCCTTGAAATTTAAATTTTAAAGAAATTTAAAAGAAAACACCCAACAAGAATTGATGAATACTTATGATAGGCTTACCAGCTTGTTTTGCTTCATTTTTCCCGTTTGACATTGGCTTTGTTAATTTTTCTACATTCATCAAAAGCTTTGCAAAATAATAATGAATAAGATTTTATACTTCTCTTTAGGATTATTTGGCAACTAATTTGGTATTTTTATGATGCATTTATTTTGCTAACCTACAAAAAGTTAAGCGTTTAAATTTTCTCATAGAATTCACTTGGATTTTCTTTAGAGTGGGACAATGAAGCATTGGCTGCAATGAATGAAATTGAAGCTAAAATGGTGAAAAATAGTAACCCCATCTTAAAAGAATGCAGACATCAAGGAAATTCTCCAGCTTGCAGAAACTTCAACACTTTCCACGGAGAAAGAATTTCAACGCCAATAGAAATAACAAATCATACAGCTTCGAAGCTCATTAAAAATGCTGTGTCTCCAGTTTTTGCTGCATCAAGTAGTGATGAGTGTAAAGTTAAAGAGTTGGAACACCTGAAGATGAACCCAAATCAAGTTTATGTTGAAGAAAATTATAATTCTGCTGTTGAGGAAGGTTCACCAAAAGAAAACAACAAATGGTAATGTGATTAGCGTTCTACCAATGTTGAGAAATATCAGGAAGAATATTTGACAAATTTATCTTTAGTTAATCAATGCTGTCTGAAGCTGCTTTAGATTTGTGGGCCTATTGTTCGCAGAATAGATCACCAGCCCCCAGTCCAACAGTGCTGAATTTATTTGCAAAATGTTTACTGCATATTTTTATGATGGCCTAACTTCTCAGTACAGGTTTGTCAATTGAAGGTAATAGTGCTGCTAAAGGTGGCAGTAGCAAATCTTTGCTGAAATTCTTTTATGCTGTGGCAGTTGGTATTTAGCGATTCTAGCAAAGTTATATGATGCACAAAGAAATATCTAAAACCTTTAGTATCACTAACTTTTGAAACATTGACTGGATATTTTTGTGTTCAAGATCTTTACAAATGTTTGAATATTTTATTTCATAGCTCAGATTTAAACGAATTAAATGTACAAGATCGACAGAGAAGTAAAGCTGCAATGTCTACTCTTTCGATTGACTCATGGGGCCTCCCAGAGTGTGTCAGTAACAAGTACAAATCGGTTGGGATTACTGAGATATTTACATGGCAGAGAGAATGCCTTTTGACTGGGAAAGCATTCATTGGAGGTAGAATTTAACATTTTTTAATCGAATACAAAATATTAAACTAAATTTAATTACATACTTTGCCATAGTTCTGTGCCATTAGTTCAATTCATATAATTTTAAATTCAACAACATACATACATCACGATTCACAAACTAAATTGCAGAAAAAGAATTGCAGGTTACGATAAGAGAAATATAGTCAGGGCGCCACTGGTCTAAATATAATTGAACACTTGAAAAAATATTGGGCAATCCCACGGATGGTCTAAAACATAACACTTATAAATGAATTTGGCACACCATGCAACAGTGGATCGCATATATTGCTTGGGCTAAAATTGCTAATGTCGAGATTGACCGTTGGTTTTAGATAACCAAGAAGATCTGCAATATACAAAATTGTGTTAAATGTTTTGAGATTTTTAAACACCAAAAAAAGCATGGAATGTTTTATGTTATAGTTCATACTTTTTTCTGTTAATTAATTGTGACTAAAAGCTAAGCTAAAAGTATGAAAGACCCAAAACACTGGGTTTGGGAACGAAATATCAGCTAATGTTATTTTGACACACAAGGAGTTTGGATGAGTTTTAAAAGTATTAAGCATAATTTTGTACAATTGGTCAAATAAGCTGGTACAATAAACTGGTATTAAAATTTATTTTGATTTCGGTAACTTTTTTAAAGATTCTTTGATGGAGACTTTATTTATCATTGTAGATTTTAGATAGTTTGATCCTGTAGCAGTAGCAAAATTTGAACCGATATAAAGATGATCAACTCAGTTATCACGTTACCGATCAACTTTGCTTCAGTGAAAACGAAAGAAATTATTTTCTTTCTTTCATTGTAGGTAACCTTGTTTACAGTGCTCCAACAAGCGCAGGAAAGACTCTTGTTTCTGAGATGTTGATGTTGAAAAGAGTTCTTGCAACGAAACGAAAAGCAATATATATTCTTCCATTTGTTAGTGTTGCCAGGGAAAAGATGTTTCATCTTCAGGTATCTATATAACGAAATATACGTGCAGGTTCAATATCTAACTTAACAACACGAATATGAAAGCAAAACATTTCATATGCATCACAAAATAATACAAATAATTTTTCACAAAATTGATACGTATTGCTGCAGCTGTATGATGCAAGATATTCAAGATAATCCCCATGAACATATTCTGCATAGCTGATGTTATCTGGCATTATTTTACCTAATTTTTGCCAACTTTAGACGAATTTGTTTAATGATGATAATAACATCAACTTTTTGGTTACGTTACGGTAAGAAAACTCCTTTTAAGCTGTTCACATTTTTTATGTATTAATAAATATTACATGTTAAGGTTACTGACGAAAAAAATTGGATTTTTTGTTTTTATCATATTTTAATAGTTTAGTCATTGGGTATCATATCTCAATAATTTAATTCCACAAATAACATTGTTTTTCATGAAATTTTAAGCTTTCAAATAGAAATACCTTGTTTTTGAAAATTGGCAGGAAAAGTACTTACTCAGATCAAATCCGAACCACTTGACCACAGAGTTAATACGCACAATTTTATGGTTTAAATGCTAATCATTTCCTAAAATATATTTTGAGTTTACAGTGTTTAACCGAATATTCGATTTAATAAAAGTTTCATTATTGATTATTATTATTATTATATCCAAGGCTTACGAGAATTTTATCCATTTGCTTCAGCATGGCATCTAATCTTGATCTTCTCATTTTGAAAACCTAGTTAAATTCTAAGACTGCATTCCTCTGACATTGCAAATGTGGTTTTTGTGGACCCAACATAACATGAGGGTTTGTCTTGACAACTCTTCAAGGATGACAAGATTATCTTTCATGGCTTGTCTTTTGGCTTTTTTGTTTGCACAAAGATTGTTAATCGGTTTTCGCGCTAATTATTTACCATTCTGCTTAAAGCTCGATTTCTCAGAACAGGATTTAGGGACACCAGCTAGCTTTCAAAAAGCTCCTTGTACCTAACGGGCCAATCAATTTCATTAAAATTTCACACACGGGGTCATAACGTATTGTTGTCCGACTTTTAAAAGGTTTTAAAATAGAAAAGGTCTTATAAAACCATTAACAATAATTTGAATGTTAGTTATTCCGAGATTACACAACATACCAAAATTCGCTGACATCATTTGGTTGCTTATGATCTTGAGCACTTTTCTGATACATTGTTTTACTTGAATAGCAAAAGGGGAGGTACAAGGAGCATTTGTTGCGCGGGTGCAAAATTTTGCGCTAAATCCTCACTATATTATTTCGCTTTTTTCGTGGATTCTCCATTAAATTCTACACAGAATAATGATTTGTTTAAAAGCCGACAGCAGTTAATTAATTTTTGAAAATCACCTCCGGAAGGGGTGCAGTAACCTAAATAATAAAATTAAAATATGTCCTGAGGTTGTCCTGTAAAATTTTTCTGTATTTACAAGTGAATAACGTTTTCGTGATGAAATTACTCACAAAGAGTGAGGTTGAATTTGATCGAGCCCGTGGATGTTTTGAATTCTACCTGCGTTCAAATGTTTTTGATTGGTTGTCTGAAATTATTCCTGTTTGTGGTAACATGGGTATCATAAGCGCCCATTCTGTTTAGTAAGGCAATTGTTTGTTCGCTGATTACGTTTTTCTGGAGTAAAATTACCCCCGTATTATTCATATGTTCTTACTGTGTTGCTATATGATTAAAAAGTTGGCTTAAAATTTGATGTTAATGAATAGTCACGACAACCACGTGGTTGAATATGTGAAAACGAAGCCGGCAACTTCCTTTTATCGCAGCAATTGTTTGAGCATTAATGAAATGCTTATTTGCAATAAAGTCTCCAACCAGAAATGCCTGTAGATCTTATGACTAACGTGGCACCGATGATTACCATATTATATACTTATTTTTATTTCTGGACAGCAGACCGACCCTTTGATAGTGATGATTTTAATTTTACTGATTTTAGGTTAAATTTTTTGATGACCTCGCTTTGACGACGTTAGACATCATAGATTTTTTAGCCGGCAAGCCTTTTTCTGTCTGTATTATAATTAACAACAAATACCACAAAAACAAACCAAATGCGCTGCGTCAATTAATTAACATCGGTTCTTGTCATTCTACAGGAACCAGCAAACTAGTTAAAAACAATTCTTGGCGATTTTTTTCGACGCTTGTTCTTCCGTTATAAGCGATTTTCAAAAAATTGTCGATCTCATTGAAACTCGAAAACATTGAAAAATATTGATATCATTGAGGTCAAACATTTACTTCATGCTTTGAATGGAAATGAAAAGCCTTTATTCAAACTGCAAAAAATAATGCATGGAAACTGAAAACGCTATGAAAACGGAAAGAATTTTTGATTCCCAAGAGTCTTTGACATGGTTGCGGGAATCTCTTTTTGCCCATGTGCTCTCCAGCTTTTGAAATTTGATAAATTTTCCAAAAATTATTTTTGTGAATATCAATCACTGTGAATATCAATTACAGTGAATATCAATCACTGTAACTTTAATCACTGTAATCCGTGTAGTAGCTACATGACTTTTGGTAGCCAGTCAAAAATGTTCCACTTTTTTGGCGCACCCGGTAGATGAAGTGCACCAGTCTTGCAAATTGAAATTACAGTGACATCAATGAATAGGCACAATGACTCAGTGGGCCCACCGTTCTAAAATCTGAAATTTTCTTTTAAGGTGATGGGGATTCTAAAATATGTAGAATTTAAAATGTGAAATCAAATCTAAATTATTTTAATTAGTTACCATGGAAACCATAAACAAAAGGTAAAAACTACCATTCTTAGTAAAAACAATTGTGTCTTTGATACGAGACTGCTGTCAATCAAATATGTCAAATTGATCCCTGAAATTTGATTACTGTAGTAGAACTACACTAATTTTTCATCAAATTTATCGCTAAATGTTTTATATTGATTTTTGCCATAAAATATAATTTATTATAGTTCATAATCAACTTTAGAGTAAGATAATTTAGAATTAGTACCTCTAACAGAGAAACAAACACAATCGTTGCACTGTACTACTACCAGGGATCATTTTGACATATGGATGAATATATAAAATCATATAAGACGTCCAAAAGCTTTGCAAGTAATAAAGCTTCTACTCGTTTCAAATTAAGTTCTGAGGAAAAATACGTCAACTGAGGAAAAAGAAAAAAGTCTGACATTGATTCCATGGCCTTTTGTTGTGAATACGTTTCATCCAATTTGTTTGGCTATTGCCCCAAAACCCCCGTTACCATCATAAATATGATTCATTTAGGCAACCACAAACATGCCAAATTGAGTAACGAGGTTTCAATGGCATTAGCCCCCATGCAAAGGCGGAGCCAGCCTCGTCAATTGGGGAGGGTCATGAGCGACCGAAGGTGACGTAAGCCTCAAAATTTTAGTCCTTTTGAGCATTTCCATTGGTTGAGAGGCTTAAAATGATATCAGTAAGGAAATTAAATGATAACTGATACCTGATAACAGTAAGAATATTAAGTATTTCGTTTGTGCAGTTTTGAAAGGTTTGAGTTTGGGGGAGCCATGGCGCCCATGTGGATCTTCGAAGCAAATCTTATAAAGTTTTTTAGCAAATTTTATTTACGAACCCAAAATTTTACTTTGGGTTTTTGTTAAACTTACAGACTTTCGTTAAATTCAAATATACGTTCTGGGTGAGATTTATTGCCCCATACATTGGTACAGAGCATTTCCCTCGTTATAAAGGTAGGAAGTACCAACTACTTATAGGAGGGTCAGAATCACGAATAAATCTTTAATTTTGCTAAAAAGCAGGAAAAATAAAAGACTTCTCTTGTTTACGAAAGTGAACTTTAGCGATGTCAATATTTTGGAATGTACATTCGATGCACCCCAGCTAGCAGCTGAATCTTTTTCAAAGATTTAGCCTATTTTTCCTGTTTCTAGAT
Source organism: Phacellophora camtschatica (assembly GCA_036873815.1). Taxonomy (NCBI): domain Eukaryota; kingdom Metazoa; phylum Cnidaria; class Scyphozoa; order Semaeostomeae; family Ulmaridae; genus Phacellophora; species Phacellophora camtschatica. The sequence continues at coordinate 16,110 of JAYJMH010034078.1, forward strand.
TAATCTTTTCCCTCGAACTTTATTGTTTTGCTTTTTCCCCATTTACGATATCTTTTATCTACAAGGCAATAAAACCAATTCTTTATTTAATTTTGCCTCACAATATATAATTGGTTTCCGGATTTAGGAATCTTGATTTTTGAACACTAGTCGTCGGGTTTGTCTATCTCCGCAAATGCAAATTAACGCCCCCCCCCCTACCCGGCAGGAAGTTGGGTATACGCACATCGGCCCCCAACTGCCTGCGGAATTAGGCTTTTTATGGTCG
>JAYJMH010034089.1:0-16374 GCA_036873815.1 Phacellophora camtschatica
ATTTTGGACGAAAACCCACAAATTTCTTTGCAATATTTTCTCTCATTACCCTCTAATTTGTTTTGCAAATTGAAACCATTGTTGTTACGAAGTTAACGTTGTATCCAAAATTAAATTAAAATAACATTTTATTTCAGTGGACCGCCAATGAAATTAGAAACTTTTTGATACAGAGTTGTCCAAAATTTAAAGAACAACTCGAAAATTTAGAGTTGTTGCTTCAACGATTACAATCATCTGGAGTATCTCTGAAGATCTCTAAATGCCTTATTGCGTTCGAAAAGGTAGAATTTCTTGGGTTTGAGTTTTCAAGTGAAGGTATAAAACCACAATCACGCTTAACAGAAGCAATCGAAAACTCTCAACGTCCAGAAACAAAAAGTAATTAAAAGGTTTTCTAGACCTGCATGATTTTACAGATCTTTCATACCAAACTTCAGCGAAAGTTGTGAGCCATTGAACAAACTTACTAGTGATACCATACCTTTAAATTAGGACGATTCTTGTGAAAATTAATTTAACAGTCTAAAACAAAAGTTATTGTCAAAACCAGTATTAAATTTCCCGAAACTTGGGGAACCATTTGTTATTGAAGTCGATGCAAGCAACTATGCATGTGGGGGCGTCTTATCACAAATTGGCAACGATGAAGAATTACATCCAATCGCATTCTTTTCTACAGCCCTTCAACAATCACAACAAAATTGGTCCGCTACTGTCAAAGAAGCGTTCGTATGTGCTATCAGACATTGGAATCTTTATTTTGCTGGTTCAAAGTTTGTGTTAAATTCTGATCATAACCCGTTATCCCATTTACGTGACCAAAGACCCCCAGAGGAAAGTTTGCACGGTGGCTATCGGAGCTGGAGGAATATGATTAGACAATTATATACATACCCGGGCGCATAAATTTTAAAGCGTATGCACTATCCAGAAACAAAGCCGCGTGTTCTACAAAACCGGTGAAAATAGAAAATTAGCTCCTCGTAGAAATGGACCATGGAAAATCCTTCGTAAATTAACGAATGGAGTAAATTTTGAAATTGAAAACTCACGCAAAGAACATAAAATAGTGCATCATGATTAATTGTCTCCTGTTACTGATAATGGTTTTAATAACAAACCGATTCATGGTTTAATATCCAATCCAGAGAAAATTGAAACATCTAATTCCGAATCAGACTCAAGTGAAAATGAGAACAGTTCTTATTCCGATTCCGAAAGTTCTGACGATTCCGATTGAAACCAAAATCAAGACCTGGCACCAGAACGACATTTTCCTAGACGTCAGCGTGAACACGTTATTTACCGGACGCCATTCCTTGGAATGCCTTACGATTGAAAATACACTTGTATTTTATTAGGAAGGGGGAAATGTACCTCCGGTTTCATGTACTACTGACAATCATATGACGCTTTACTTATTTAGACTTCTATCCCATTTTACTCATTCTGTTATAGTCGTTGTAAGAAGCTAAGAATATAGTACCTAACAGTGTTGAAATTGCAGATTTCTAAGCTTGTTCACATTCGAAATGGCGTCGGATCAAATGGTATCAAAATCTATTTGACTGTTCGAACTCAAGTCTATTGAACCTTGGACCGCTCCTTTGTATCGATAGCACGTGGTTATGAAGAAATCTCAGAATCCGTTTTCAACAACTGAAACTCCTATTTCAGAAAAAAACTTGGTTTTTCTGAAAAACTCTACTTTTGAAAAACTCGCAACTTCCAAAATCTCGCCTCTTGGAAAACTAAGATTTTTGCAAAATTTGGTCTGCTCGGTAAATTGAAAAGTCTCCAAAGTTTTAAAATCGGAATTCTCGCGTAAGCTCGGTTCTAAATTTAATCCATGCAGAGAAACTCACTTCATCTGAGAAAAACCGGGAATTTCTCGTAGAGCGTATGAAAATTGAGACTTCTGTAATTATAGATTACCAAGATCTGAGCTAACTTCGTTATCCAATGGGAACGAGGTTAGCTCAGTTCCAAAGATGTTGAAATAACAAATAACACTTATAACAATCTTTTTCAATTTCACAATCACTTGTTGCACTTAGCAATGATTCACATTAAGATTCAGTATAAATGATTTTGTAAAGGCTTTTGCTGCCAGGTCTTCAGAATGATAAAAATTACCCAATGATCAATTCTCCATCTTGGAATTTGGAATCGTAGCCCGTTTGAGTTCATAATCCTCCTCTTCCCTTTTTCACCGTTGATTCGTTCATTGGTGGCAAAGTGGGGACACCCTTTCCTTTGCAATTCCATGTGTCCCAGTTTTTCTTGTTACCTCTGTGATCACAGAAAATCCCATAGCACCGATCTTTCCATACATCATAGCCACTCGAAATTTCAGAGCCAGCACGATAAAATTTACCATCTTCATAACAGCCGGCTCTTTCGGGAATTGTTGTAACTGGTGACTCTGTTGTAACTGGTAGCTCTGTTGTAACTGGTGGCTCTGTTGTAACTGGTGGCTCTGTTGTAACTGGTGGCTCTGTTGTAACTGGTGGCTCTGTTGTCGGGGGGAAATTTTGAAAAGGCTCAGTAGTGACACCCTTTCTTTTGCAATTCCATGTGTCCCAGTGGATCTTGTTGCCTTCGTAATCACAGTTCATTCCATAGCACCAATCTGTCCATTCATCATAGCCACTAGAAATTTCAGAGCCAGCACGGTAAAATTTACCATCTTCATAACAGCCGGCTCTTTCGGGAATTGTTGTAACTGGTGACTCTGTTGTAACTGGTGGCTCTGTTGTAACTGGTGGCTCTGTTGTAACTGGTGGCGGCTCTGTTGTAACTGGTGGCTCTGTTGTCGGGCGGAAATTTTGAAAAGGCTCAGTAGTGACACCCTTTCTTTTGCAATTCCATGTGTCCCAGTTTTTCTTGTTACCTCTGTGATCACAGAAAATCCCATAGCACCAATCTGTCCATTCATCATATCCACTCGAAATTTCAGAGCCAGCATGGTAGAATTTGCCATCTTCAAAACAGCCAAATCTTGGACGCACTTCTCTTTTAGCATTCATATGAGGTAACGCAAATGATGTTGAAAATACTGCTGCTAGGAAAAGCAACAGGAAACAAGACCACTTTGGAGACATTTTTCCAGTCCGCGATCTGAAATGAAAAAAAAACTTTTGTCAAGGCTAACTCAAAGAACCGTAGTTTGAAAATCAGTGAAATTCGTTGTTTTTCTATGCAGGGCCATAGTGCGCATTGGCTGTAGTTGCCTCCCTCCCACTTTTTGTTAAGTGTTAGATTTTAACGTTGATTATTTGGCGTAAAAGAGGGGCGGGGTAATAAATGTTCAAAAATCATGTTGGCCCAATGAAAACGCTTCCTTCCTGCGGCACTGCTACGACATGTAAATTCTGAAGCCCTTTTATTTAGCCCTATATACCAGGGCGAAATATCAGCAACAAAGATATTGTTGAATTTATCTTTTCAAAGGGTCGTTCTTGTTTTTTTATTTTAACAGTATAACTTCTTCGTATTTCCTATCTTCTAATTTTACAGCTTGAATTAAAGTCTAACTTTAATTTAAAAGCAATAGAAGATCAAGATGAAATGAGTGATTTTGGAAGATGAAATTAGCCTTGTGGCTGGCATTTTCTGAAAAGAGACTTGTAGTTCCGATTTTAAGTTTTTGTATAAGATTTTATTTCATATATTAATCACAAACAAAGGGTCTAGTAGTTTACAATTCAACTTACAATTTAAAGACATTTGGTAAAACTATTCTATGTAAAGTTGACGTACAAATTTCAAAAATACATAAAAATTTAAAATAAATTTACATGTGAGATTATAAGAGAGCAGCTTTGATTTCACCCTGGGCTATTTTTAATGTTAGTCTGATTTTTAGTAAACTTGCTACTCCCCACTTTTCAACCCTTTAAAAATATATTGTGTTTCAGGTCAAGTTCTTAACCCAACCAAACACTCCTGAATACCGTCTAAACTACTTGCAGTAAGGTGCTGAAATTTCTTTACTTTTCCTTAAATTTAATTGGCGTCACAACAATAGTATAATTATGGTCTATTGTTCTACCACGTGACATCCATATGTATTTTTTTGGCAAGTGGTTCAGAACAAAACTAAAGACCTCTAATTTAACTTCTAATCAGCCAATCCTTTCATAAATGACACCATTCGATTTGTCTCGAAAAGTGGGTATTTTTATATATATATAAGTTGTTAATTTTCGCTGACGTATGCACCTTTTAACATATATGACGTCGTATACTTAAATGACGTTATATAATGAATAGATAACTGTATTGAATAGCAAAATGTATCGATTTTGTACAATTTTTCACCAATCTATCAGGGAAAGAAAGTTGGCAATTAAAAATCAATTATTTACATTTGCAATTATCATAATTTAACTATTTACTTTTCAAATAACACTAATTAAGCCCTATTGTTTATCTAAATCAAATTTTGTTTCTTTAATTACTTAATATGAATCTGAAATTATTTTTTCCCTATAATTATGGGAGTTTTTATTGGTTAAAGCAACTAATATTGCCTAGCCTTTTAGGTTGAATTGATATTTTTGCACATTTTACCATTGTTTTTTGTTACCTAGCAACATTCAACATAATTAGATGCTAATTAATGCTATTTTTAAAATCTACAATGTGTGGGAGGTTTGATGACTAAATAGGGTTAACTCCTGCAAATGATTTTTAATAAACTTAAATAATTTATGAGACACCAAAACGATTTTATCAAATCAAGAAAATCTCAACCCGGCCTTTCTTATAAAGGCTCAAGGTTTTTCTTATAAAAAAGTATAATTAGGGCACATAACTTGATTTTATTCACTTTAAAATTGATTTGAACAATTACAGTTCCCTATGAACATTGAATAACGTGCAAAATGATTGCTTCGTTGCTTCCGGGCTGTTTTACACTGATGACTTCCTAAAAATTGACATGCTAGCAAAAGTAAACCATGCTACTCTGCGGTTGTTTTTTTTAATGAGGTATTGACATTTTTCTGCCTTTCGACCATGTAGTATATCTTCTAGTATTAAGGGTTACTATCTATACATAAGGTCTCATTTATAGACTATGCGCTGGTTCTGGTACTCACACAGTAAATAAGATTTAAGTAGCTGGTACTGCTAAATTACATATTTATACGATGGCCCGACTTTTTGCCAGGTTGCTTCAGACATAACAGATGTGGCTGACCCATCCTTTCTCGTTTTTGGAAACCAAGTATTACTCAGCAAGAGATTCGCAGTAAAATTCACTCCAGTTCCTTTGCTATTTGGCCAAGCAGAAAGTTTAGGACTATGACCTGTCAAGTATCATTTGATGATCTTTGGCATTGGCCTCTGTGACCATTGCCGTTAGCCTGCGTGCAGAGTAGCAAATCCATCAAATGTCAAAATGTTTTTAATGTTAGAAAACATGAATATAGAAAGAGTACTTCAAAGTTTAATGCATGTAATGCAGAGATAAACACCAGCATCGGACTTGCAGCCATCGAACAATACAATTGGTCAGTAAAACAAAACATTTTAGTCCTACACTTGAATATCTTCCACCAGCTCCTATACCCGGCAATAATAATATGATAGCGATGGGGTCACCGCGATGTACCATAATGTTAAAAATACTCACCAATAGTCCTCCAATAGTTGCTTGTGGTGCTTCAATTTATCGACAGTGGCACGCAACAGTTGGTTTCTTATCTGTATATACTTTTATTTTCCTTTTTGTGAAATGACTTTTTAAACCGGAAGAAGTAGGGAAGCTCAAAACAAGTGACAAGTTTCAATTTTTGGGTGGCTTGGCTTGCATTAGCCTGAGATAAGCAGGGGCGGTTATGGCCCTATGAGGACAGTGGTCCTAGGTCTGTCCCAAAACTTCGTTGTTCTTTGATTTTTGGGCCACCTCTGTCCCAAAATGTGGCTTGTTAGGCTTTTGGTAAGTTTGGCTCCTCCCATTTTTTGGACAATTGATCACTTGGCGGCCAAGGATTGAGATATAGGGGTCCAGGGGGTCCTAGGCCTTTCCAAATTTTCTTGGTCGGTTAATATAAATAGGATAAATATTCCACCTGTGGCACCGAATATAGGAATCTTTTTATCCGTGGGCCCCCTCAAGCAAAAAATCGTATCTCAGTCTTGGTTGCATCAGCACTGTCAGCACTGGCCTTTTTCTTTCTAATCAGAAATTGAAAATTGTCTTAGGTAACAGCGCTGTTCTTAGGTACATTGGAATCAACGCTGTTCACATCAGTCTGCAAAAACTGGGTAAGACTGGGGTAAGACTCTTGAAGAAATTGGACATAGGTTGCGTTGCTATCCACTGCCGACGAAGAACTGGGTAAGATAAGATTGCAAGAAAAGCTACGACATCGGCAGAAACATTGCCTTTATTAGGTGCAAAATCTTGTAAGATTGCTGAAAAACTTAGGACATTTTGTTCTGAACAGCTTTGTCCCCAAAACTAGGCTTATTAAAATTTTCGTCGCTGCATCTTCATCAAAATCGGGCTGGTCTATTTCTTGACTCTGGACAAACACAGGGTAAATAATTTTACTGTATTTGTCCGCCCCTGGACAAGGCTCACCGAAAAGGTAATTAACAAATAAAGACTGATATCATACAGCATATTGTAAAACAAGACCCTTGACCCAAACCCGTTTCGCAATAGCAAGTTTGTGGAAATCAGTATTTTAACCCTGAAATATTCATTGTGTAATCAAAAGTTCAAATTCAAACTCGCTAAACTCGAACTGCTGGTTTATGAAAACTGTTTTATATATCCCTTAGATCTTTCAGTGTTTATTTAACTTTGGGTTTGAGGGGTTTTAAGGAATTTTCTCCAGCTGTACCCTGGGCTTCAGCTGTCAACAAATCAAAGTATACCACGAATTTCTATTGGACACTAAGGAAATTCTTAACTTTATAAAACTTTGCATCTGAATTTGTAATCACTATTTTTGAAAAACTGAAACTAATTTTTTCTGATTGCTGAAAACTAAACATTTCTGAGAAAAACACCCATAGTTGAAATTCTTAGTTTTTCTTAGACAAAGATTGTACACATTTTGCTTTTTTATCATTTAGAAAACAGATTTATCATTTTATTCTTGTTTTAATTATTTTGCATATTTAATATCTTATTGTTATTAATTGTTACATAATCTTTTCTTCTGCTAGCAATAATTGCTAACTCCCGTCTGTTATAGTATGGTAAGTTTCATGTTTCATAAACAATTTTATTACAAAATCATAATGTTACATTATCGTAACAGTATGTTCGTAACTTAATGTTATGTTCGATAACTTTTGATTGGTGACAATTTCAGGAGAAAAACCCAGTTTCTCTAACAGGAAATTGAATAAAGAAAAAATTTGATTAAACAGGAATAAAACCAGGTATTTCAGGTATTTTTCTTCTCATTTTGGTGACTTTTTCATTATTTTTCATTTGTTATTTGTGGGTAACCATGACATCATTGTTATTTGAATTACGACGACAGCCCAACCAAAACAAAGCACGGATCAAAAATTGATCTCCTGCTCTCGCTCTCTGGCTGCCCTGAAGAAGATGATGATCAAGGAAAGAAAATGGGATCAACGAACCAGTATCGAGCTACCTCTTCGAAATATCGATTTCCATCGTCAAATGTTAATTCTCTGCTGTTACCAGTAAATAGGAATCAATTCCACGCCTCCTGTATCCCAAAGGAAACGAAAGAACGAGTGAAATCAGCTCCTCCGAGGACAAAAGAAACTCGTCAGAGAGATTATGATCTTTGCAATCACGTTAACGAGGACAGCATTTGGAATGAGAGATGCAAGAAAGAAAGGCATTTACAAAAAACCTGGTAAGATTTTAAATTTGTTTTTGCATTATTTGGTTTGCGAAACCTTTGTGATGCCTTGATGCAAAGGAAACCTTTATAAATCAATGAAAAAAACTATTTATGTTCCTGGGGCTTTGCTTTTTATTTAGGCCATCCTTGTCTTGTCTCCTTCGCACCTCATAGTATGTGATGCATTCGCAGCGTCGAAGATAGCCAAACATATTTTTAGAGAACTTTTGGAAATAATGGATTTTTTATTTCAACCAAGAATACGTTGAGAAAAGAGATATGCCCCAGACTGGAAAATGTGGCACTTCTGGCAAAGAACTAGCTGTGTGTGCCAAGACTAGCTGTGTGCCTAGCAAGACTAGCTCATAAAACTAGCTGTGTGCCAAGAAATGTGTGACTGCCAGAAATGAAAAATCTTGACCTGCAGTTACTAATCCTAATTTTTCTGTCTTTTAAGATAGAACTTTTTGAGAAGTGGCCACTAGTCATTTAGGCCCCCATTTAAGCACAAAACTGAATCTAAAATATTGTTACTTTCTAAAATATTAGCAATAATGTAATGTGACTCGTGTGATATGAAAATGGGACTCGCGTGACAAGTGAGAATTACTGAAAGAAAAATTTGGATTTGGTCTTTTGTTGAGAGTGCAATTTTCTGAAAATCTCAACATAATCTTGGTCTAAATATGGCCTTCTAAACTTCAATAACACAACATAATTCATTGTTCTTCAAAGTTAGTTCTTATGCTTCCTGAAAGGTCTCAAAGGCTTCCATTATTTTCTCAAAATCAACTTTACTGTTGAGCACCTTGAAAAAGAAACTGACATTGCCATGCCGATATCTGATACAGATTCTACATCGGTGGTCTTAAAATTATTTGCAAAAATTTCATGCGATGCAAAAACAAATCTGATGCAAAACTCCATCCATTTTGATGTTGCCATGCTGTCAATTCTTACTGCATGCTCAAGAAACAAATAACTTGTTGGTTCTCAGTAAACAGCATACCATTTACCAATATGGATTTTCAATGGATCTGATAATTGACTTTCACTCTCTTTGACATCTTCCTTGATAATAGATGGTCCTTCACTGTATATTTTGCAACAAGCTGCATCTCCTTGCTATACTGTATGAATGATACATGGCAATCCCCTTTATTGGAATCGAACCAGCAAATACTTCTTTCAGACTAAGGGACCCTTCCTAATGAATTTCTTGTGTAGATGTGTAGGTTACATCAGTGCTTCGTAGAAGTCCAGAAGTTAACATTGCATTGCCATAATGATTAACTTTTGAACACCTAATTTTCTAATGTAACAATTGCTGTGTGACCAAACTTGAGGGTGTTTTTTTTTACCAAAACTATAGGGTGATTATTTTTAAATCAAGGACCACCATGCACACTCATCTGAAGACCAAACTATGTTGATATGGTAAAAAAAATATTTCATGGTTACAAATGAGAATATTTTTCTTGTGAAAATTACGACTTGTGTGATCATTCATTGGGGGTGTTTTCATTGCTATCTTACACAATGACCACACTCATGACAAAAAATTAGAATTTTTCATATTTATTATTAGTCTCTGGTGCTCAGAGAAGTTGAAAAACTTTAGACGAGCTGAAAATCCTTTTTGGCTGAAAAATTAATAATAAATTAGTGAAATGATACAAAATTCATTTGGTGATAAACCTTGATGGTGGTGCTTATCATTGATACTGCCATGCCCTTTGTGGGGATTTTTTGACAAATATTTTTTGGATTTGAATGGGTAAGGTGTTTAGCTATTCAAAAAGTTGTTTTTTGACTGTAAATTCTAAATTAAAAATTTTCACTAAGATGTGTCATTTCTATGGAATGGCTGTTCCAAGGTCATTCTGTCGGTTTACACTACCAAAGATAATGGAAATTTTGACCTTGATTTAATGTGGAGTTTAAATCAGATGACAATTTTGACCTTGATTTGATGTGGAGTTTAAATCAGATGACAATTTTGACCTTGATTTAATATTGAGCTATAATTACATTTTTTTCTCTAGGGATACAAAATTTGGATTCATGACAGAATTTGACCAAAAGGTAAATATAATTTCTCCAAACATCATAAATAGCTGGTATTTTGAATTTCAGTTTTATAAAAATGTAAAATATAATAATGTTGAGTTTGAGTAGCATCACAATTAATACTGTAAATTATCGCATTAGTGCCAGGTCTTATGATTAACGCCAGTCTTGAGTAAACGCCAGGTCTAAAAGCAAAACTTTGATTAAACGCCAGTTTCGAATTAAAGGTGAGTGTATAAAGAGGGTGTTTATTTGGATTATGAACTACAGAGTCTGTTATGAAGTTTCAATTGAAGGAAAAATTGATGAAAATGTATTCTCTTTTCTGCTCAAATGTTTGCAATTTTTGCCGGTCACGAATTAACGTTGCAGTAATAGTTAATAAACTAAATTGTGGTAATAGTTATAAATTGCACATTTGAAATTACCATTTTTGCCTAATTTTCAGGGTAATCCAAGGCCAAAGAAAATTGATTCTGAAAGCGTGACTGCTGTATCCCCATATTCTCAGAGACTCCCTCCGGCATCAGCACAACAAGTTGGTAGAAGAGCTCACTCTGCACCAGCTCAGAGGATGTTAAGACTTGAAATGACGATGCACAGAGGCAAAAGGAAAAGTAAAGACTTGGTTTATTATGATTAAGTTTGATATGGACCTGATTTAAAGTCATTAAATATTCTAAAATTTGAATGTGCCAATGTTCAATCAGATAATTGTACATATTGTGGCATGTATATACGAGATTCTAAGTAATATGTCATACAGGGTTGCACTGTTTTGGCCATTTTAGTAAATGTATTTTCTTGTGTAATGAAATCCATTTTAATGTTCAAAATGAATTTCAGCATTAAAAAAACAATGCGTCTGCAGTAAGTGAATTTTTAACGAATTAAGTTGATAAAAATATCTTTTGTTCAAGCCAGATTTTTTAGTGACACTGATGTACATCGCATCATTTACAATTGATTCTGGCAGTTTTTTAACTATTTTTTCGATCTTGAGGAATGTTCTTGAAAAGTTTTATCAAATGATATAAAATAGACACTTGATTGGAGCAATTACTCTGGATACCCAAGAGTTTGTTTAAAAAATGTGTGGATCAAACCCGGGATATACCCTAATACATGGGTATGTGCCGCCGATATGGATGGGTTTGAAGGCAATAAATTCTCTAAAAATGGGTAAGATTTTTAGCAAAAAATGCCATAATGTTGGGTTAGATCTTAAAAATTTCCTTTAATGTTGGATGATTTGGAATAAAACACAACATTAATGTTATGTTATAGAATCTCAGTGGCACACCCCCGTCTGACTGTGGGACATGTACCCCCCCCCCCCCACCGGAGACCAAATTTATCTTATAGAAGGTTTTGCCTTATACTGAGCCAAACTCTGCCTCTTTTTCGATATTTTTTTCGCTCTCTCTTGTGTTAGTGTCAGCTGTAAGCTTGCGTTTTTTTAGTGGTCGACAATAAAGCTGGCTTACCATTGCTGACAGCATGTTAATAAAGATTCCAAGACAAAATTTATATGTCCAGAAGTGTATGCCAACTTATATGTAGATAGTGATTTATATTGTATATTGAAGTCCAAAGTGGTTTTTTTTATATAAGGCCTATTCTTCTCCATTAATTTATCTTTTGTTTTGCAATTGTTTTGGTCAGAATTCAGGGTTTGAGTTTCGTAAAAAGTTGTTTCTTAAATGGACATATATGTCCTTATGGTCTCGAAAAGGCTAAAGGCGGGACTTTCTTAAAGGCTGGCATACCAAAAAGTAAAAAATTTTGAAAAAAACAAGGAACTGTCTTCTTCAGCAGCTTCAGTTTTTTTAGCACGTGTGGTGACTTTTCAGAACAGTCAACTTACAGTTCTCGTTACATTACACTTACAGTTGAATCTTACGTTCTCGCGTGTCGGCATTTGTCCAATCCAGTCCAACAAGTACTATCATAAATGATAATTTTTTCAGATTGAAGAAAATCATACTTTACTTTTGTTTCTGTTCTTGACGTTTTTGCAATCAAATCTTCAGGTTTTTCGAGGCAAACTTTTGTAAATGTTAAGATTTTTGCACTTCTGAAGTTTTCAGGTTGGATTTTGTATCACTTGCCTGTACTCCTGTCCTTTGCTTTACCTTTACTGTACCTTGATGTAGTTGCATCCTAGAGCCTAAAACCTAATTGAAATATTACTTTTCTAAGAGAAGGAACATCTCCCAAATCCTACAATTTTTGAATTTTTCAAGTGTCTTCTTCCCTTCATGACTACATACTTGTTACAGACTTGTTTCAGAGACGTAGAGACCGGGGGGCACTATGGGCACGTGCCCCTTCACTTTTTTGCAAACATGAAAAAAGTGCCCTCAAAATTGAAAAATGTGCTCTTTTTCACTTGCAAAATTGAAATGTGCTCTTCTATAATCACGAATTTTTTTTAAAGCGCCCCTTTTAGTCCCTAAAAAGTAGATTAAAGGGCCCTTTTTCTCGAAGTTTAATAAAAAATCGCATCGTTACAATTTAAAAAAAATTTGTTACAGGAAAGTGCCTTTTTCAATGTTGAAAAAAATAACACAGATGCCCTTTTTAATAAGTGCCCTTACTTAATCTCAAAAATTTAAAGGAAGAGCCCTTGGTCTTTGGTCAATGCGTAGATAAAGTCTTTGGCTATTTCAGATGGAGCACGAAGCCTTGATCAATTTTGTGCAGTATTTTTTAATGCTCAGAATTTCGATTTTCTAATTTCTCGAAATAGATTAAAAAATATATATTTCTTTTAAAATAATTTATTTATTAATTTTTAGCAAGTTTCACGTTATTTCTCCATCCGTCTTAGATATATATATATATATATGTATGCCATGATAAAACTTACTTTCTGTTTATTCGATTTTAAATGCTGAGACAACAGAAAGTTGTTAAAATACTGCTTGAGATCGTTGATTTTCAAAAACTTCATGACATATTAACCCTATCTGGACCGGGCTTTTTTAGCAACGTCAGACCGGGTCTAAAATAGCCCCCCCCTCATATATCGAAAGTGGTAAGAGCTACTGATCAATTAAGATAACATGATCTATATAACAAATGAGAACAATAGACAAAATTTCAGGGTAATTAGGGCTCTGACGTCTTGATGACGTCACAAAAACAAAATTTTGAGGAAATTTTACAACTCAAAGATGGGTAAGGTTTTTTATTTGCAATATGGAATTTTTGTTCTAGATTGCAATTAGAAGGACACTCAGGCCATTTTATCTCAAAAAGCAGGTAGTTTAGAATGTATATGAATTGTTTAAAAGTTTTTTTCTATTAGTTCTAAATTCACAATGAAAAATTGGAATTTATTTGTGAAAAATTCTCAAAACCTTGGATGAATATAAAATCCACCCCCCCCCCCCCAATTATGTTAGTGAGCAAATCATATTCTGTTCATGAGATAATACGTGATTAAACTAACGTTTACATCCACAGTCAAACAATGTTATACTGTCATTGTTTATTCATTGAAAATCTTAGCAATAAAGTGGTGATGGTGTCATATCAAGGGTTCCCATTAGTATTTTTGTTCCAATTTACACAATGGCTGAATAGCCCGGACCCTTTGCCCCATTTAGCATAGGGGCCATTTTAGCCCTCCTCCCCTCCCTCTAAAGAACCTAAGGTTGCAGTGAAACTAGATATCTTTTAGTGCCTAAAATCATTGACTTTTTCAGAAGTTTCATTAGTTAGATGATGGTATTAATTTCAATCGTATTTATAGTTACCACATTATGCCCCTTTTTTTAAGGTGGGCAAGCGAGAGTTCACTAACTAGGCTTTAAAATTCCTACTCTCGAACAAAGTTAATATTTGAATTCCCCAAGACTTATCCAATAATATTTTCTTTATTTAGTTCCTTGTTCATTTATAATTTTTTAGATATATGACGTCATAAAAACTTATGACGTCACTGTTCTAATACGAATTTTGAAACGAACTAATTTTTTAGTAGCATGAATTCAGGCAAGTATATTATCCATATCATTTTGCTTTGAAAGATATTTTAAGAGAAAATAGCTGGTAAAGATTTAAAGACCTTCTGCCTGTGACCTGTCATCGGAAAACCCGTTGCCAAGCAACCAATCGCGTGTTTATATTAAAACTAAAGCTATCAATAAGTTCTCAAAGGGTCAATGAAACTTTCTAACAACTTTCATTTCGCTATGGATAACTGTTCCGAAGATAAAGAGGGATACCAAAATTACTTCACCCATTGCCAAAGTGACAAAAAAGTTTCCCATTCTAAATAGGCGTAAAAGATGATTTTGGTCGAAATGTGAATTTTAAGACACCAGCATGAAACTTGGTACACCTACACAATTTGATGCGCTGAAAAATATAGGAACGGGACCCTATCTCAAAATTACCCCTAAATGCTATTTTCAGAATGGGGTACTTGACAGTTTTTACTGCAACATTCTGACTAGCTGTTTGGTAATTGACCTTATGGAAGATGGCAACGGCTAACTTCTTTCAATGGATGATGCTACAGTGCAAAGCAAGGCTTCCAAAAGAGGGAATTTCCTAATTTTCAATACGGTATCCATGTCAAGATTTGAAATATGTGAACTTCGACAAAGATATTTGGGGTCTGTGAGATCAAAAGAAAATAAAAGTTGATATCTGTCTCTGAATTATGCCCAACGATATTCGGGGACCTGAAAACTTTGAAAGAGTACGTTTTGCTTTGGACCGTAAATATTGCTTTGAAACGTAAATGGCCCTGAAATGACTTTTCATAGACATAACCTTCTTCATTACTTATGCATTTTTTTTTTTACATATTACTGGTAACAATGATATAAAACAGTGCTAGCGATCAAAAGTCAAACAAACATTTGTGACCCCCGCTATCTCGAACTCTTATGACATACCCAATATTTGAACTGAAATCTTATGACATACCCAATATTTGAATTAAATGGGAAATATTTTTTAAGAAAGCCTAACAAAAGGGGAAATTGAAATTGTGTTCGAAACTGCCAATTTTCGAGATAACCGGCAATCGGGATAGCAGATGTGAAGTGTATCTATACTTTGAATAGTTTCCTCCCATAATCGATATTATTTTTAGCTTGGTGCGCAAACATCGGTATCCTAAATTAGCACAACGGGGTAATTTGGAGTAGAGATTCCGTATGTTTCGTGGTGAAAAATGTCCTAATGCCATCGTTAATGAAATCCTACATTTGCGCAAACGGGTAGATTTTCAGTGAAGATATGCCAAATTGGAATTGGCAAGCATGTTGCTTGGAAGAAATGTTCTGGAAGATTGGAACCCAGTATAGCATTCTAAAAATATACCTCGGTCGTGATTTCGAGATGGGTCCTTGATCTAACCTTTTTAGGTTGTCAAACTTTTCAAGATTAGAATAGTAAGTTTCATAATGGTATCACAATTTGCTTGAGAGTTGCAGTTAGAGATATCATATAATAATGAAATCTTTATACCTGAATGATAAAACGACGTATCGAGCCGAGTCTTTTGATAAATGAGTAAGAAATTTTAAAAGAGAACTGACAGAAAACCCATGAATCTTTTATTGCAATCATTCTAAATGCCTGATATGCTCTCGTATCGACAATATCACACACATTTCTTCCACAGATGGCTCATTCTCTATAAAAGCTAAATTCTTCTTCCTGTATTCTTTACTCCATTCGTTGTAAAGAATGTGGTTTGCTCCATATTTGGAAATCAAAAAGGCAAATGAACAACCCATTTGAGGAACATATGCGCAATGTTAAGAATTAAATTCACAAACAAGGAAATCCCACTAATCACAACGATGACAATGTATATAAACACTTCAATTCACCCCACCACAATAAAACCGATGATATGGCCATTAGTAGAATTTTTTTTCACCAACTGATGACAAAAACGTTAAACTTTAGAAAAAGTAATCATTCATAAACTTGGAAAGCCCACACCAGAGTGACTTAAAAAACAATTTCAATTTTAAAACAGTTAGTCATTTCACATCACAAAGCGTTCATTTTCTTAGCTGGTTTCCCTGTATTTTTCTAATTAATTTTGATAAATTTTTAAAGTACGAAAATTGAAATTTACAGTACGAAATGTCACAGAGGACTGGAACAACAAAGTACTCAATTATAAAAATAGCGTTTAGGGACAATTTCGAGATGAGATCTTGATCCGATCTTTTTCAGGTTGTCAAACTTTTACAATGAAACCACGTTTCATGCTGGTATAAAAATTTGCAACATAGTTGCAATAGGAATTGTCAGGCAGGACTGTACCAAAGTACCCGATTCTAAAAATAGCATTTAGGTAACTTCGAGATGGGATCCTGTTCCTTTTTTCAGCTCATCAGATCGTGTAGGTGTACCAAGTTTCATGCTGGTATCATAAATTTTGTTTCTCTAAGGGCCCTGACCAGAAGGCCAGGTT
>JAYJMH010034100.1:0-41184 GCA_036873815.1 Phacellophora camtschatica
CCCTTTCACACCCACAGTCCCTTTCACACCCACAGTCCCTTTCACACCCACAGTCCCTTTCACACCCACAGTCCCTTCCACACCCACAGTCCCTTCCACACCCACAGTCCCTTTCACACCCACAGTCCCTTTCACACCCACAGTCCCTTTCACGACCACAGCGCCCTACTACAAAAGAGGAAGAGCTTGCTCCAATCGCAATTTATTAAAAATTGTTTACTTGTCTCTTGTAAGTTGTGTCAGAAAATATCCATGTCAGAATCGGTATTGCCTAATTTTTCAAGAAATTGCTTAGAAAATCAGTGCAGTTGCTTTGAAAGCAGTAGCTTAGAAAGCAGTTGCTCATAAAACAAATCGTGTATGGTGTCTTCATTGCTAAATAATAACAATTTTGTATGTCTTCATCCTCCTGTCTGTAAAGCCTCCCTCCAGTAAACCCCATGTCGAGGTCCAGAAATTAATTAAGACCCTCTCCTCACAATTTAGACCCAGTACTCTTATACTTTTTGCTTAATTTTGGAGCTAATAGTATAGATCAAAACTTCAGTAATCTTGCAGAGAGACAAAAATTTTAAAATATTTTGCTAAAAGTTGATTAGAAGCTCCCCTTTAGACAGTTCACTTCTTGAAAGTACATCATCATACAAGCATAGGATAATATCGGATTTGATATAGCCATGTGATTGTTTACGTTTCAAGGTTCATAACACAGAATCGCTATCACATGCTCATAATACTGCAGATTGATTGGCTAGTTTGAAAATGTAAACAAATCAACTGTGAATGAGAAACGAATTCCCCTGTATTGTTAGCTCCAAAATTAAGCAAAAAAGAATAAGTTGTGCAATTCGAAATGCAAAGTTCCAACAAGCAAAATTTATTAGGCCCCTCTAAAATTTGTTATAAATTTACTAAACCCCCAGGGGCTTGACATAGAGCTTTTCCGGTATGTACAAGTTAAAAATAAAAATAGAAATTGAAGAAAAAAGCATGAAAGTTTTCTCTATCCAAAGAAACAATTCAAACTAACTTTTGTACAATGAATTGTAAAATCATGAGCGATAGTACACCTAGTGTGTATCATTTTTAAATTTGTTATCATTGGTGATAACACGTGGTTCACTGCATTTTTATTGAGCCACGTGATTCATAAACGTTTTATGAAAAAAAATTCAAATTAATTCAACATAGACACACCACACAATGGGTTAAGGCGGCTCACTAATGATAACAAATTTAACACTGATACACACTACTAGGTGTTCCATCGCTCATGGTAAAACACACACAATTTTAAAGAAGTAGCAAGAATCAACCGAGAGGAACATTTAACATCTGCAGCCCAAAAATTACTAAAATTATCAAATATTTCATCACATGATCAGATGAATGATTTTATTTATTGTAATTTATTCTAGGATTTCTTAATTAAAAAAAGCTTTCAGTTTTCAGCAACCAAGGTTTCACTCCAGATCTTCATTGTTCTTATACATCGCAAAACTCTTACAATCCAGTTTTGATGTTTGGCTGAAAATCATCTTGAGTCCGAAACCTTCAATCTAAATACCAATAGTCCGGAATTTATCCTTCTCATTGGAGGGCAGGCTCTTCTGGTTCTGATGAGCGAATTCTTCAGTGACATTCATGTGCTTGGTCCGTATTTTCAATAGGGATAAGGATGATACGGTCGACAACTTGTGCAAGAAGGACTGATATAAGAATCCCTTCCATGGCACGATGAAATCAAATTACTCTCCATGTGTTCAAAGCGATAGTCTCTTGGAGGTGGTGGTAAACAACAAGGACATGTTGGGGGAATGGGGCCGGGTATTAAAATATTAGGAGGAAAAACTGACGGTGAACAATAGGGTATTCGATGGACTGATAATCTGCGACGCTTGCATTTCATTCTTCGATTTTGAAACCACACTTTAATCGTATTTTCAGGAAGGTTTAGTTCTGCTGCGAGCTCACATCGTCTTGCCCGTGAGATGTAATTCTCTCGCGCAAATTCTTTTTCCAGTTTATTGAGTTGTTCACGTGTGAATGCTGTCCGTGTTCGATGTAAACCCTGAACATCGTTATGGTCTATACCTTGAAGAAAAAAGTTAATATGTGAAATATTTTTCAGAATAAAAAACTGCATATCTCAACGTCTGCATGAAACAAACATAAAAAAGATATGGAAGGCCAAAATGAGTCAGAGTACCTGGACTGGGAAATCACAATACCGAATTGGGTATGTTCTAATGATTGTAGCTCAAGAACATTTGTAAATCAGACATTTGACGGCAATTGTTAACATCGTATGCATCACCCAATGCAGACTCTGTACGCCCTACGTTCATAACATTGGCTACATTGCTTAAAAAAAGAAAGTTCTTCGAAATTTTATTACATATTTTTTACCACTTTTTGTAGCGTATAATCTTTCATCTTTCATATTCGGATAACGCAAATTATATGAATTATACAACTATACAAATTATAAGATAGGACAGAGTAAAGAGCTCGTTGTACGAACAACATTAATTGTGTTTTAAAACCCATGCTAAAACCGACCAAAACAATGAAGAAAATAGAACTAAAAGCTCTGACAAACACTAAAACGTACCCCACTGGTTTATACCAGTCGGTTGTTGGCGCCTAGCAATTCAATTCAATAGCCACAAAGCGACTACTGTAGTGTTGCCAGCTTACAGGGCAAGACTGAAAAGTTAATCCATAAATAAAAGTTCTGATTTTAGAAAGATGAAATAGCTCCAGCAGTTATTGGATTACTTGGGTCAAAAAAGACATTACTCCATCTTAAATTTCCCATCAAAGATCATTAAAAATAATTTTATAGGTGCCTGATACTCATGTCTAAATTTGCTGTTTTGTATTGAAATGTCATAAACTCTAATCTATCTCTGACCACTACACATACAGTCGGTGGATATATAATTATGTAATATATCCAACACACCCAAATCTATTTTCAGGTATTACAACCATGCCCTGTGAGGTTAGCCTTCAATTAGTTGTTTTCGAATTATTTTTGTTTTTTCATGGGGTTTGAAAAACGATCTGATTGAAACAAAATCTGGTCTAAAATCAAGGATAAACTTTTATATTTTACTGTGAAATTATAATATATTTGCAGTTTAAATGTTCAAAAGTTCATCTAATCATTTTTTTAACGATTTCCTTCTAATGTCAATATTATTCCAAGAAAACATTTTCAACAACTGCCAATTCAAATTTTTGAGAGTGTACCAGAAGGATAAATTAAGCACAACCCGAATAAAGTGCAATTACATCAGCCCATGAAGCGCTAAAACCTATCTATTATACTATGCCGGAACGAAACGAATACGGCATGAATTAATGCCTTATTGGCCTTCCGTCTACACCATACTGGCATGAAATTCATGCAAATACCGCATGAAACGAATAAGATACGACAACTGGCTTCAAACTAATACGGCATAGTGTAAACGGTCGAAGGCGGAATGTTTTCACGCCAGTTGCCTACCAAGACTTGAAGTATTTCATTACAATATTCTTTCAGCAAGGTCTGCACATGCTCATTTGTTTGTCACAGCATATTCGTTTCGTACCTGTCTTAATCCCAATTTCCCAATCCGGAAACTATACCGTATTCGTTTCGTACCGGCATATTGTAAATGAGGTCCTAGAAAATGGGATGGACATCAAGATTTGCAGGTAAACAGAATACATTTACCAGAAAAGTATGTTAATGGATACCAATAAAACCACACTGAAAAGAGAATAGAAAAAGAAAGACTGTGTATGAGATCTCTTTTTGCACACAAATACTAAAAGGGAGATGACAACAGGGAAAACCTGAACAATTATAGGTGGGACAGGGACTTCTAGAAGACTTTGTCATCTCGTAACTGTAGCTCCGAATGATGATGATGATTATGATCAAACGGTGAATTGACAGTTACAATGTTTAACATAAATTGAACAAAAAAATGAAGAAGAAAATTCATCTAACTGTGATTGCAATGAAAAACCAAAGTCGTTCTAGAATAGACTGAGAACATCAGAGAATCACATGATGGAGGGGAATCACAAAAAGAGATAACATGATTGCTAAAAGTCGATTGGATGGTTGGAGTGTTCACATTTTCGCGAGAAACTCGATATAAGAGAAGCAATTAGTTTTGGAAGATTTTGGAAGCGCCATTTGTCAAAGGTAAAGGTCAAATTAATCTTGATAGATATGCTTATTCCAAATCCATATTCTGAAAGGAAAACAAGAAACTGAAGGACAGAAAAACACAAGTTTCAAAACGTTTCTTAGAATTTCTCGCTGAACGTTTCTTAGAATTTCTCGATTTTCAGTACACAAATTTTAAGAGTTTCTCAAGCATATTTTGTGCAAGAACCTTTGCAGCAACTCAAAGAGGAAACTGTATCAAATCCGAACTTAATGATGCACCGAAGAACAGCAGAATGTACCATCAATTTCTTAAGCGTTAATACAGAATTAAAACTGTTGGGAGATTCTCAGCATTTGCGTCTCAGCATTGAACGTTTCTTAACTTCTGGAGGGTCCAAGTACTAGTTTTTTTTATTTAACTTGGTATCAGGTGTGATGTGACACCAGCATTTCCCTCCGTCCAGCCAGAAGTGTCAGTGAAGAATAACGAATACAGCCTTGTGAATATTTAGTTGTCTATTCCAACGGTTTAAATTTGCAACGTTTCATATTCAACGCTTTAATAATAGTTATCCCCCACTTATGTCTTTCTTGGACCTCTATAATTTGGCGCTTGCATGATGCATTATTCCTAGCTGCTGGAAAATATTCCTTTGCAAAATATTCCTTACAAAATGCCCAAATTTCACTAAAATGCAAAGATTTTTAAGAAATGCCTGCAATGAAGTAGGGGTGTTGTTTCCTACGAACCAATCGCTGCAAAATTAGGTTGCACCTGACTTAACTCCGTCCAAAAGACAATCGTGACTATTTTCTTGATGAATCAAGCAAAAAGTAAAGCAAAAGCAAGATTCAATAACAAAAAACAAAAATTAAAAAAGAAAGAAGTCTTTTGTAAAATTCAACTTAAACATGACAGAAATCTCATATTATTAGAAAAAAAAATATCTAAAATATAGCTGCTTGTTATGACGTAGTTACTTTAAAGGAATTTTTCATTTTAAAATGTTTCCATTAGATAAACTTTGACAGCAAACAAGAGCATTGATTGATATAGAAAGATAACAGACAAGACTGACGTTTTAGCCTATGCGTAGCCTCAAAATCTCCTCCATCAAATGAAGGACAGTTTGATTTGACTGATTTATCATTGTGTTGGTAATCAAGAAACGTGTCCTTGCTTCATCAATACTGAAATTATTTTTGAGGCTCATTTTTTTTTTGGGGGGGGGGTACTAGGGAGCAAAAGAGCATGCCTAGAATTAGAAGGGAGCAAGAGAAAAAGAGGAAAACAAGGAGGGAGCTGGGAAACATGAATGGACATCGAGGATAAGAGAACAAAAAATGAAGATTTTCCCGTTTAGTTTATGGTAAACAGCTTGGGAACGTTTGCAGCTTCAGCGAGGTCAGTGAGGAAACAGGGGAATATGGAGCCCTCTAAACGAACCTCTTTTTCGTTGCAAACATTTTTGTAAACATCCACGTAAACTGTTTTTGTTGTAGTCACACGAATCTTTCATTAAAAGAAAAGGAACAGGAACCCAAGTTTAAAGAACATCATCTTGGTCTGGTGATTTGAATTGTTGATATAAACTTTGAGTTGTGATATTACTTTCACAAAAATTAAAAACTGATTTCTTCGCGATATTAGTTGTTCTTCCAAATTATCTATTATCTATGCAATAAAACAAGAACGAAACATTTGAAGTGATTGCAAAGTTTAGATAAAAACAAACTACGTACTGCACGACATGAAAAAAAAACAAGCATTTTGATTTCTAGGGTATCGGCGGGAATTATCAGGGAGCTGGATAGCTCAGGCATTTGCAGTTTTGAACGACCAAAAACATCATACAAACACTAAGAACCATTCAAATTGGAAAAGGAATGTTCTAGGAGGGTTTATAGAGAGTAAGTTCTGACTTTAAAGTGTTTGTGTGGTGTTTTGGTTGTTCAAAACTGAAAGTTCCTGAGCTATCCCGCTGCCTGATAAATCCCGCCGATACCTTAAATTAGTTTAGGAAGTTATCTAAATTTGAGGAGAATATCTTTATGAAAGTTTCTTCAGTCAATAAAAATCACTGAAGCATTATATGGCCTGCAAAAACAGGCAGCTAGCTAGATAACTCCGGCACTTGTAGTTTCTACAGGGCTGCACTCCAATAAACTCTTGAAAAAAGCTAAGTTCTTTTTGCAGATCAAAGCCAGCAGTGAGAGTTTTCTTGATTTTAAGAAAAAACGTCTTTGGCAAAAGGGAAAGTGAAGCAATGACAAGATACTTGAGGTCAATCTGAAAATGTTTATGAAGTCGAAATGACCCAGGCATGCGTTGTTTGCACAAAAAACAAAAGATCAAAGGCCCGCTAATTAAACCGGTAAGTCAAAAATCATAGCGTCAACGAGAGAAGTCTGAAGAGATGCCACGAAAAAGATGTCGTGAAAAGATAGGTTGGCGAGTGACCAAAAGTGTTAAACCGATCAAAATTTATATTCAATCATATTGAAAAGTCTCATTAAGATGATAGTCTTGTTCGTTATTAACAAAACTGCATTACAATCCACTGACGATAAAGGACGATAACGAAAATAATCGTCTAATCCTGGGTAATTATTTCGTTGATAATGATAGTAATTTGTTTTCGCCACGCGAAAGGTCTGAAATTGATTTTGCTTGCTTCTCCAAGACCTCACGCTCAAGATAGATTGGGGGAAAGAACAGAAAATGTCTACATGTTTCATGTTGTCCTTAATGGTTAGATAAGAACAAGAACCACTGTGAACAAAATCACAACATTGTCTAGGTCACACAAAAGCAAGTGGCATTATTATTCCATCTGCGATGACGATACAGAAACAAAACATACATTAACCCAAAATAAACAATGTACGTTATTATAACATGAGACTTGTTTTTGTAAGAATTTAGCAAAAACTTTGAAGCCAAATGCCCGGCCAAATGTTGTTTTGGTTATAGCAGTAACTTAGTTAATAAGTAACGCAAATCAAGTTTAAGTTTATACGTTAGTTAGTTGTGACTTTTTAGTCTTTTTGGCACAAGAAACATCCCTTGCGGCCAAGCAATAATAAATTAGAACTTATCTGACTAAAAATAGCCAGAAAGTCGAAAATAAAAAGTAATACCGTGTTACCAAGTCATGTATAAATGTTGTTCTCCAATAAAATGAAGGGGGGAAAAGGATAATAATACCTTTTTCGCTTGTGATAATAACATGCTCGTCATCAGATTGAGATTTCTCTTGCATTGCCATTTCTTCTATTTTTACATTAAATTTCTTCCTCTTTTCGGTCTCATTATTGTCTCTCGATATTTTTTCGGTCGATAACTTCCTCTTCTCTACAAGTTGTTCATTATGTTTATTGTCGTCTCTCGTTCCCAAAATGTACTCCATCGAGAAGCAGTTGCCGGGTTTCATCGCGTCTTCAATTGATGTCCAAAATTAACGTGCCAAAAGTCTCTGTTGATCAAACTAACAAACAGCAATTACAACCAAACATTCATAATAAGCTCAAGCAAAATTTGTTCTTTCTTTCTCTGTGCTGCAAGCGTTGCGTTGCGTAACTCGTTAAAAAATCGCATGAACACCTTGGAAGTCAAATCACGTCCGCAAGACAATTTGATGGAACAAGACTGGAGCAGGGACAAGACTGTAATGCTTTTGAAACCACTCGGTCAGTTGAATGTTGGGGTAATATGAATGACGGTTGCAGCAGTATAAGTGTGATTTTACTCCTGTGCCCCTGTAATCTGGCTTGGTGTGATGAGAGAACTTCAGGCTGTCTGTCCCTGTTACGACTGTCCTGCTGAGAACGATAATCGTTTAGATACACTGTTTGCACGTGGTATCATTTAATTCTAATCATCTCTCCGTTGCTATTAAAGGGACACAACCAACCCTGCACTGACTTGCAAGGGAATAATCCTTTTATCTCTGATCACATTACAGTCTCCTCGCAGACGCCCATCAAGGGGGGCAGGCATGCTTTGAGCGTTGCGCACTTTCTGTAGTTGAAAGATCAAAGGATGCTCTCTTGTCCGCCGTTCACCACAATTGGATTTGCAAAGGCGTCCACATTATCATCATTATAACCGACGTGAACATTGAATTGAATTGAAAGTTGGCTAAAGTCAGTCCGTTAACTGTTTCCAATGAATGAAAAAAAAATGCATCATCATCATCATAAAAACAAATGTTGCCTGCCTGTTGCATCTCGGTAAAAAAAATCTTCCGCCATCTTTAAATCACCATCAAACGTTACCTGAAATAATGCATGATCTATCAGCGATAGCTACCTGTATACCACCGATGATAAATACAAACACATGTAGACACAAACATCAAAAATAGGAAATTGCTTGGTGGGTTTATATTCAGGTTAAGCTGATATACGGAATGGTCAGAATGTTTGCAAATCAATGGGCTTACATGAAGGTGATCTCATATTTGGGGGGGGGGGGGGCTATAATTGGAGGGCATATAATTTTATGGGTACTCTTAGTTTGCAAAAATTCTGGCGTACAAAATGCAAATTGGGCTTCAAAATAAACTGAGAAATGTGTAGCCTGTGCGAAAAACTCAATTAACTAAAATACGAATATTTACACGTTAATTAATAATTGTAAAACTAAGGAAGGGAAGTAATATGAAGGTTCGACGCTAATACCATTCTCCGTTGTTCGGTGATTTCTTAACTTGCCATTGTCGGCCATGCCTATTTTGCGGCCAGTTTGCCAAAAGATTTGAAAGTAAAATGTAAGAGTTTTTAAAATGAAGATTAGTTTAGTGGAATTTAACAGTGATTTCAGAAACACATTAAAGAAAGTGTTTTCCCAGTCAATCTGCTAATGAAATGCAATACGCTATTACCTAAAGCTTCATAAAAATAGTTTTACGTTAAAAAATAATCTGAGATAATTAAAATGAGACACAGTTATTAACTTTATTATCTACTGTGAAAACTACAGGGACACCAGGAAATAATTTTGCTGCTAAAAATTGACTTACTGGTTAAAATAATTTTGTTGCCAAAAGTTGATTTATTGGTTAAAATTGGATAAAGTTAAAATTGGTCTTCCTTGCTCCCCTGGGAGTTAATTTTAGCCAAAAGTTAGCACAGTGGAGCAAGTAGACCAAGTCCAATTTTAACCAATAAGTCAATTTTTAGCAACTAAAGGATTTCCTGGTTTCCCTGTGTGAAAAACTGCTCCTCCACAGCACAAAACTTGTATCCCAGTCTCATTCGACGAGTTTTGATCTTCCAGCCTACGCAATGTCTCTATTTGAAGGTCTATAAATATTGGATGGATAACTTGCTAGATTTGATTATTTTGTCAAAATAGTAATCAAATTTTTGAGTTATCAAAAAACTAATGTGAATTTTTCCGATCGGCCTGGCTAAATTTCGAAAAATTCCTCTAATATCTATAGCAAGCTCTGTTCACGAGCTCTTCTATTTGCCTTATTTTATCCTTTTAAACCTGACAACCAAAATATAATGCCAAACGATAACAGTAAAAGAAAAGGAAAAAGCGAAAGGAAAAAATGTTATCATGTGGTGTAAACGGCAAATGCCTGATAATGACATAATTAATGCAATGACTGTGTCAACCGACCCTTAAATGGTCATAAATTACACTCTTAAAAGAACGCCGCTACTTTCCGTAAGTCACTGGAATAACCAATCACAGTGGGCAACAACTGAATTTCCTGAAACACTTTCCAGAATTGCAATCCACTTTTCCTCCAGCACAAAGTCAAATTTCTTAAAAACAGGTTTATCTGATCTTCAGGAGAAAACGTTTTATTTGGATGGTTTCAGTTTCGTGTCACGTCGAATGGCAGCCTCATTTTCAATCCACCATTTCAAGTTGAGGCCGCCATTATGGATTATCAAGTTTAGTTTAACAACTAATTTTTACATTTCTATTTCTTGCCTTTGTTCTGTCATTATTGTCTTACTTTAAGTATAGAGCGATGCAATGATCATAGTGATTATAGTGATGATAGCAATTATAGTGATCACAAAATGATCCTTTACAAACTTCAGATATTTTTGCTATAACTTTGTTAGTTGTTTTTAAACTAAGCATTGCATGATCCAGCTCTGTGCTCTTAAAAATGCAATTTCTCAATGATTATAGATAAATTTCGATAATGGCGACTTGAACTTCCTGATACTTCTTGTGTAAGCGCACTCACTGACCTGTGTTAAATTTTAAAACGCGTAGATAACTTCCAACAGGTACTCTTCATGCCCATCACCTTTCAGAACTATTAATCATTTCGACGTCCTGCATGGACCACATTCGCCCATATTCCGACATGTGTTTTGTAGATAAAAGAATTAGAAAAAATGACTCACAAAAAAGGCCACGATAAGTTCCTTGTAAGATAACTTTTTCATTGAATTTGACAGTTTGTAACGTGATACAGGGCCATAAAACTTCTGGAGGGAGGGGGGGGGGGCAACATAACAGAAGCAACTAGTGAAAAAGGGCGACAAACGACCACACAGGCAAGAAAGCATGAAAATAGTGTCTAGAAAAAGTAGGGACACCTCGGCGGCTGCTACGGTTCTGTTATAGCAGGAAAACCAAACCCATTATGCAGAGGATGGCGTCCGAAACCCCATGGTCAAATTGTTTGCAACGGAAATTGGTTATCCTAATGGTAATGGATGCAAAATTGGTATGGAAACTAAACTGTACACGGATTTTAAGAAGGGTTTTATGACGGGTTTGTCGGCAAATGCAACTCATTATTCTAAAAGACTAACAAGATTTGTGGTGAATCATGAAACCATACCTCGCAAGACGCTGCATCTCACAAAAAACTTTGATCTAGCATAAAAACTGGACCAAAGGCCCATGACTCCACGGGCATGACCTAGGAAGACGAGCGTTATATTGATGCATTATATTTGAAGATTTATTTCACATCAGAATCTTTGAAAGAGTAGTTTCATTAATTAGTGTAAAGGCTCAAAATGCTACTTCTCAGAAAAAACAAAGAGAGGTCTCTTTCAAATTCTGAATCTCTTTCAAAATCTGAATCTACCATGACCCAAAAATATTTTCGGGATTTTTCGGGTTTTTGTTATTTCTGATTGTGTCTCCAAACTTCTCTTCTCAAACTTCGCTACTCTTGTCAAAAAAGAGAACAAGACAAAAATTATAGGGTGGCAAGAGGGCGTGTCACAAATGTAAACTTAATTCCAATGATTGCTGGGCTGGTCAATAGAATCAATAGCCCTATGGTCAATAGCCCGTTCTATGTTTCTTTTGCTATTTGTCACACGATCCCTGTGTAAAAAAAAACAGTCGGGAGAGAATAATCCTGAGCAGTCAAATATTGACGCCAAAGTATTTTTCTTAATTAATTGGCTCCTTTCCCTGCGCACAATAAAAGAATGTGCTCGCAGCTTAGCCTTGTATACGTAGCATCCTGCTTATGCGCTTACGATGTTAGTATGATTCGGATAATCTGCGGATAGACAGACGCCATAATTAATTTTTCGACCTAAAATAAACATGTACAATGTAGTATGGCGGGTCAAATGCGTAAAGCGTAGAGCGCAAACAGCACAGAAACAAATACGTTTTTTTAGTCAAACTCTTTCTTTTGTCGAACATTGCCGTGCTAATTGTTAGTGTTGTTTTTCTAACATTCAAATGAATAAAGAAAACAAAACAGAAACAAGATGAACAGTCACGAAACTAGAGCAGCCTCTCGCCCTGAATGGAACGTCGCCCTAAAATGAAACACCTTCCTTTTTACCATCAGTTCATTCTCTAGACATTTTGGAAACAATTAATCTGGCTTGAAGTTAAAACATACAGCTCTGACAAATTCAAAAAGATTATTGAAAATACAAAGGTGTTTCATTTCAGGGCGACAATACTCTGGAATTGATGCTGCTGAAAATTAAGAAATTTTCAGTACTCAGTAAAAACACGAAAAAAAAATTGAAGTATTAATTACCTTTAATTACTCAACAGAGAAATGTTCTTTTTTTATCTATAAGAAGTGAAATAAAATTTACTTAACATTTACGAGAAGAAATCTGATTCTTTAAAGCTTTAAAGTAAATCAACAGAGTAAAAAAAGGAAAATTGGCGAACGCCAGGGAAAATCTAAAAATAGATATTGCAAATATAGCTATATTTCACATTCACTATAAATGTAGCTAAGTTAATTACTCCGGAGGAGCGTAAATCTTGGCTCGATAAATAGACGTAAATAATTTTGCTGCGAGCGATAACTGGACGTATGTGATAAGTCTAAGAAGAACCCTTCGCATCCGTTTATTTACTTTTAAAAACTCTGAGGAAACTTTTATGGTACCTAATTTTAAAAAATTAAAGAAAATTTCAATACTGAAGATTTTCCTAACTTTCGTACGGTAGAAATAATTGTGCAGACCAAAAGAAATTTTTGATAAGTAAAAAAAACTTTCATTATTAAAAATAACAAGATATAAAATGAATAAAAATAAACGAAAATGATTAATTATTGCTGAAAATATGAAAGAAAGAATTAAAAAAAGCTCTAATTGCCACTCTTCAAGGCCTTACGGGGGTGGGGGGGGGGGGGTGGAGGCGACTTTTGGTGCTATTCAATCATTAGAAGAAACCGTTGGTAATACCACATTCAGAAACCAATTTCCTGAGCGCCATATTCAAACCATGAACCAGTCTCCAAATCATGGGAAAGGAAATACAATATCCGGACCTAAAAAACATTCTTCTTTTTTCTGTGAACAAGTAATGACATGAAAGATCATGTGATCAACAAAATGCTTTGTTTTCAAAAGTAATCAAATGATTGGCTCAAATGACAAAAGAAAAGAATGAGTTGTGGGGTCAAAAAATACTGCAGATTTTTATGAAATTAATAGAGAATAATGTATCGTTCCATAAATGTTATTTGTTAAAAAAAGTAAATGATCAACAACATCCTACATCTGAGTAGACTTGCCCGAAGTCTATTCCTTTCTAAGAATGTCTTTTTCATGAGAACTGAGATTGTCTTTTTCAGGTTCTTTTCTCGTTTGGTTATCTCAAGTTCCTTCAATTCTTTTTCTCGGCTTAAGAAAAAAATAGACTTAGGCCAAGTCTAACATTTGAGCGATTAAAATATGCTTTCGTCAAACAGAAGATTTAGCCTGTGAACAGGCCCCGAAAAGTGAAAATCTCAGGCTAAGAAGATTAGGAAATACTGCAGATCATAAAATCGTAAATCAAGAATCAAACCAGGTTCATTCATGTTACTTTTTAACAATCTTCTAGATGAAGAATATAGTAAAACAGCATTCAAAAAAGTAAATAAAAAAAGAAGGTTTTCTTCACCAAAATAAATGTTAGCTTACATTTATAAGTTAGAAGGGAAATCAAGGAAGAAAATATGTAAAACATCTATAAACAGCCCAAGCTGTTAAAATGAAACAAATGGTGCTAAATGCTCCAAAGATCATGGAGATATTTGGTTGCAGCATTTATCCAATATCTCAACACAATTACACCTGGAAAGTGTGATTATAAAACAATTTATAATCGAAAATTAGATTGTTCAATGTTACAGGCTTTGATAAAACAAAACATGGACTACAATTTTACCATCAGTCCAAGAATTAATCAAATGTTTTAAATAACCATTGTTCTAGAAATTATTGAGGGGCTATATCCCAATTTTGATTGGGAAATTATTGTTCTAAAAAGTACAAAAAATGAACTTACATTCTATGTGAAGACAATCAAGGTTGTTTTTGATATTTTCAAAAAGATCAAATCAAAATCTAAAAAAAAAATAGCTAATCTGAAAAATGTTTCAAAATAAAACAAGAAATACATTACATTTGGTTAAGCCTTATCCATTAAGTTAAACATTGCTTTATCTAACATTGCTGGATATTGAGTGATGAAGCTACAGTATACAAATACAGCTACAATGATAGTGTACGGTTATCTCGTTTTAGCAATTTTAACCGTATTAATGGCATACATTTTCACAAAGATCCACAATTCATAGAGTAATTTTATTTTTGGAAACAAATATTCAATTCAGGACGATTTGAAATGCTATCCTTAATTTCATCTCTTAAACATACCTCGAGGCTTGCGGCATGTAAACATCTTCTCTTAAATATACCTCGAAGCTCAAAGCGAAGATTCTTACAACAACTACAGTTAGAAAGCTGAAATTGTGGCCTGGGGTATTGGGGTTAATAAACCATGGTAAACATTATGACAAGGAACAGGTAAGGAACTTTTGGCCTCGATTTGATTAAGCAACTAAAAACTTTAACTCCAACTTAAAGTGAAGGTTCCTTGTTAAAAAAAACGTGTAGCTGTTCTTATAATGTCATTTTTGCTGGAAAATAAGCTCGTTCATTCGAGATTTAGCAAAGCTGGCCACAAAAACATTCACATAATATAAACAATAAGAAAACTCGCATCGATTTCAATTCAACACCAAGTTTTGTTTTGTTTTGAAATATCACTTATCCCACAAAAAAATAAAACGTATATAAAACATAGATCCATTTACTTAGATTAGCATATAAATGTCTCCATGACAAGCTCCTTGGTATACAAAATCCTGAGACGTGTTCGTTTTGATCCTCTAAGTCCTCTTAGGCTTAGTAGTTGAGAGCCTCCGTTTCATTTAATTGCATTTCATACAACAATGCAAGGTATTGTTGAGTCCTGATTAGTTTATTTTATTACCGATTAATCTAGTGCAGCTTAACGAGAGAGCATGGTGAACATTTGTAATAGCTGTACTTAAACAATGCCTATTAGTAGCTTAACGTGAATATCACTTTCAAACAATGATGGAAATGTAATGACATTAGAGAGCTAAAAATTTGTTTGAAGATACACAAGTTTGCAGGCTCCGGGATTAGCGAACCTGCGCAAGGATTAGCGAGCCTGCGCGAGGATCAGTGACCTCATTTTGAGTGAAAACACATCTTCTTAAATAAAGTAATTACAGTTGAACTCGGATTTGACTTTGACTTAATCGGTAAATAAAATGGCAAACGCAGATTCTCACGAGGATGTTAAAATAAACAAAACGCAAATGAAATAAATACGTAATCAACACGAATATTGAATGAGAAGGTATTGTTAAGAGAGGAGAAAATAAAGAAAGAAAATGCGTTTCACTAAAATTTATCTCAAATTTAAACATGTTTTTGAAAACGTTAAAAGCAACAATATCGTTAAAATGTTAAAAGCAATCCAAATCTCAGCCTCGAGTTCCTGACAAGCTCCTAAAACCCTTTTTTTATTTCTTCTATGCAGCTCTCTGTTGATGTAAATTGAGGGTGAACTGCAGGCCATTGCAAAACTTCGAAAACCCAATATTCTCCTTTCTTATGTTGTTCTTTCTCTTAGTTTTAATGGTGGTATCTACCAGTTGTGCACTTTTTTGTGCCTGTAATGGGTTTACTCCATTGCACCTTTTCCAACTTCTTGTCCTTCTTACAGCATTTTGCAGCATTTTTTAAATTTGTCTTCATCAAATGCGCTGAGCAAACAAGGGCAAGGGTCACACGCTCTCTGTTTTCTGTGTTGGCACCGGTAAAAATATTGAAACACTTGTCCACATATTGAGATGTGGTGATACCTCCGCAAAAAGCATCGACGCATGTAGAGATTATTGCAGTGCTGAACTCCGTCTTGATAGCGTACAATAAGCGCTCTTTTTCTTTCGATCACTTAAGCAAACATTTTGATCCAAATCTCAGCCTCGAGTTCCTGGACACTAAGGAGCAAGCATGGCCTAGTGGTTAAGGCGCCTGACTCGCGATCGCAAGGTCGTGGGTTCGAATCTGAGGAGAGCTGCTAACTCTCTGAGGAGAGCTGCTAACTCTCTGAGGAGAGCTGCTAACTCTCTGAGGAGAGCTGCTAACTCTCTGTAATTCCAGGCAAAGGCAAAAGGAATCACGAGGTGTGGTCACATCGAGAGGAAGGACCGGGGTCGCCCTGATGCCCCCCCCCCCTGCGCCAAGCGCAGAAACCCACACCTTAAAAGAATAGCAAGTGTATGTGCCTGAAACTGAAACTGCATGAACCGTGTCCCCTGCTGGAAACAAGTCATCTCGAGACTTTCGCTGGTTAGGCACGTTAAATACGATAACTCACCAATTGCAAACCAATTGTACACCAATTGTATTATTGTAGCAATTAATTGGACGTACATTTATGTGAATAAAAATGATGATTATTATTATGACAAAAAGTTTGACATGAAAAACAGAGATGATTCCCAGTATGATTAGCAACAAAATGTAAAATTATGGTGCTATTTTAAGTCGCAAATAATCGTAAGCTCCTGTACATAAATAACCATATTTTATCAAATTGTTAGCGGTGAACACGATAGACCAAAGATATCCTTAAGGAAATTATTGTATACCACAAACCAATTATCAAATAAAAATTCATCATGAATCGATTTCAAAACTCAAATCAGACAAAAGTTTATCGAAGATTAAGCAACATTTTCTTAATACCCTCAATGAGCCTCGATGCGGCCTCAATGCGTCATTCAAGTAATAAGTATATAAATCTGTTGGCATCTTTATTTTAAAAAAGCATCATTTCCTACAATAAAACTGCTGAATCGGGATTTGCTGGATTCGCAGTGAAAAGAGCTTATAGAAATGGTAAAAAAAATAAGATTTTCACATACCATGTTTCGTGCTGAGCCCATTTTACGATGAAGCTATTTCCCGACATGAGCAATTTCAAGATAAAGAAATTTGATGAGAAGAGTCATTTTACCAGGACGAAAAGCATGTTTTTAAGCACACAGAAACATCTGAAAAAGAAAATATTGCCAGCTATCAGATCCTTAAAATGGAGTTAACTAGCTTAACAGTTATAATGCCGGGTGCCCAAACATTTTCTCCGCGTTGGAAAATTTGTTTTGGAGGAGCTTCAGTTTTGATAATTTCGTATTTGCTTGACGTTGATATAAGTGGCTTTAACCTTTAACCAAGTTTAATATTTTGTTTTTCAAAGTCTACAAAGTAATCCCTGAGCTAAAGCCAAAACGTATGTAATACTTTATTTTTGGTTTCATAGAATGTGTCCGAGTGGTTATTACGTAGATTTTTAAGCCTCTAATATGAAATTCAAACAAAAACAGAATTATCAACAATAAAGCTCATCCACAGCAACTTTGCAAACGTGAAGACATTTTCTTCGAATGGAAGTGATAAAATTTGCGAAAAAGCAAAAACCAATAATACAACACAAGTTTAAATTTTATCTGTGCTATTTCGCACTCGGACTACAATAGACCTTTTCTGAAATAGAGCCTGGTCTCGAAGTTAGTGCTATATTACTTTCTGAAAAGGTATATTATTTATTTCTACAGTTGTCTGTTGAAGAGTCTGTTGTGAAGCATCCAAAATATCGCAAAATCAAGACAGTGTTCCACAACATGTTTTTGTGATTGTAATGGAGGAACGGTTTGTACGAGATTGAAGATTCAAGAGCGATTTGGTTATCACTGAGGAAAAAAATCATTGAACAATTTTTAGTTTTACAGTCAATGACGTTTATTATGAAAGTATTGAAATTGAATGGCTTCCCTCAAATCTGTAGACAAGCAAACGATAGGTAGGCCCCCTGTGATTTCAACAAAACAAAGAATGAATGAACAAATAAATCTATAAATGAAAGTAGGACTTTACAAGATTACAATAACTCACTCCCATGTTAATTTTTATTATGCCTAAAGCAGCTTAGCGACAAATCACAAAACGAATGAAAATTTGTCTTTGAAGAGCCACCCAGATTCTTGTTTTGATTCTGGAGCTCAGAAAGACGATGGAACAAATCTTCACAGCCCCGTCTCAATAACATCAATAATCACATCATATTATTTAGCTTCAAAATATAAAAGATAGAATGACGACAAATTTCCGCGGTAAATATTCAATGATTACTCTTTGTAACTGTGTCATAGAGGTCAATGTTAGGACATCGCCAGACGCCACTCGGGACTTTGGCAACAAACGAGTCTTGAATCTTATCCCTAATTGATCTATTAGAACAGTTAAATTGTTATTATTCTCTTTGAGATAAGAACGAAGCGCTATACGGAAACATATGTTATTAGGTTTGATAGTTTTTAATGTACTTAAGTGCTATTGCATTATGTACAATCCCGCGCTTGGGAAAGGCAATGAGCACACAAGACGTAAAGCGGTCCGGTGCAGACAGAAAGCCGTGTTGTGATGCGGACAGGAAGACTAAAAAAGATAAGGAGATGCTAGTATGTAAGAGCTGTGTAGCAAAACACCTTTATTTATTGTATTCAATACGTGTAAATATGTAAATATGTATACCTAAACGATTTGAGAATCTATCGCCACAATCTTCATTTCGAAATATTCTATCACGTTATGTATATTGAAAAAGCTCACGTTGCAAATTAAAAAACCTAAATATTTCATTAAATCTAACATCAGATCAAAGTAAAGTCGCCACAAATCAATTAATTAACTTTTAAGATAAAGTCTAAAAGGTAGAAAATAATTTTTTATGTCCCCTTTTTGATTCTTAAATTCATCACAAAGATAAATTCCCACATGAGGTTCAAGATGTAATGAAAATATTGATTCAGTTTTAGATTGATCTAAATAGATCAATAAAATCTGTAATAGAAACGCAGACTCTTCAAATAAAAACGAAATAAACGTGTTATCGATGAAGTTTCATTCAAATCTACAGTGGTGTCGCTCTGAATGTAACTTGTCCTGAGTGGGTCACCCTACCATTAGTTCATTCTCTTGACGTTTTTGAAACAAGTAAACTTATAAAGCGTGCATCTAGATTGAAGTTTCATCATACAACTCTCGTAAAAATTATCGGAAACAAGCAATGATCAATTCAGGGCGACGATCAATTCAGGGCGACGTCTTTCTAGTTATTTTTTTATTTATCAAAGACTAATAAAGTGTAGATGAAATAAAATTTAGATGTTTTGATGCTTTAATCTTATCTTTTGAACTGTTATAATTTTCAAAAACAATCGTCATACTTCGTTATATTTCTTCGTTATATTTCTAAGTCTTTTGATAAGCACAAGTATAGATTCAGAAAACAACCAAATGAACCCACTACAAAACAATTTGCAAGTAAAAAATGTAGCGTTTAAGTTAGGAGTAAGGTTGAAAACCCACTAAAGACACAAATCCACTAAAAAGGCTTCAATGAAAAAAACCTCCCTGCCAATATTAGTGGAAAAACCAAAAAATCAAAAGAGATTCAAAATCAAAAGAGATTCAAAATCAAAAGAGATTCAAAATCAAAAGAGATTCAAAATCAAAAGAGATTCAAAACCAAAGACCTACTCAGGTTATAACAATATAGAAAGAACACCAAATGAAATAAGAAGCGTCAAATCATGACCCGTGTCAAGTTCTAAAAATTATGTTCTGCATTACGTTCTAAAAAGTGTAAAAATTCAGTATTTCTTTGATCATTTCTTATTGTAACAGCACACAATTTTTTAACAAGAAATTCCATTTCATTTAAAGTTGACTCAAAACCTTGTCACCATTTCTATGTAATGCCCATTAATAGTCGATGAATCCACAGGCATGAAAACGAGTGACGATTCTTCGCACATTTCTTAAAGTTTGATACAGTGGGAACATTTGTGGCTTAAAACGAAGCTTATCATTAGCTATCCCAATCTGTAGTCACTAAAAGGATTGAACAACATATCTAAAAATAGAGAAACCTTCTTTATCGTAAGCCATTTAAAAAGCATTCAAACACATACGGGATCCTTTCTTTGGCAACTGTAAATCTTTATGTGCTAAAAGCAATCTCTTTATGTTGTGGTTGAGAGCGGTGTGTTATATGTGAGTTATATGTGAGATTTTTTGATTGAGCAGACTTGAATGCAAAACAGCAGCCATGACAGTTTATCAACAAACAATCATAGTAATAATTGTGCGGTTTTCCCATGGTTGTCAAAAATGTGTCTTCTGAAAAACAACAAATTTCTTCTCTTAAGATATAGTTTTCTTATCTATTCAGTCTTACCTTGTAATTCACGGGCCTTTAGGACATCTTTTGGACATCTTTTAAACACCTGATCAGCTTCTAGTAAATGATAAAATGAAACGAATATTTCTATTCTTAAAAAAGACAGTTGTTTCAAAATCGTGAACGTTTAACATTCTCTGTTTGCAGACAAGTGTACTGGCTTCAGAGTTTTAAAGATACAAAATCAATTAAAAATATTTCCAAGCAAAAGGATAAAAAACTAGCAACAATTTAAGCTACGAGTTCTCGGACACAAAAATTGCAACTATGACGTTGCATATAATTTCCGCATCTTCATGGAAAACATCGAAATAACCCGTAATTTTTTCAATATTTTAAGCAATTTAATCTGAAAAATAATAAAAATCCTTTTGGTTCGTTGTTAAATTTATTTTCATTCGAGAAGTGGTTTGATGAATAGTTTAAGACAATTTGGATTTATGAA
Source organism: Phacellophora camtschatica (assembly GCA_036873815.1). NCBI lineage: Eukaryota > Metazoa > Cnidaria > Scyphozoa > Semaeostomeae > Ulmaridae > Phacellophora > Phacellophora camtschatica. The sequence continues at coordinate 20,713 of JAYJMH010034100.1, forward strand.
AGCGTAAAGCGTGACAGAAATTGTTTGACCCTGGGTGCAGGAAGATTTATAAAACCATGAACATTAATTAAAATGTGATTTAGGCTACTTACGAAATTCGTACGAAAATGATGTGGTGGTTATGCAAAAGGAAATCGCAGTCTCAAGAGATTGCCAAGTCTTTAAGAAAAAGATGTGATGTGATCTGATCTGATAGTTCATTAAAAGCTTTCTCGTATTGGTGCAGGTACGTATAGGAATGTCTCCATAATTGTGGCATTTGTCTTACACAATAGCCATGGCAATGCTGCTCATTAAGAGCATTTTTGTGGTTTTGAAACACTATACGAGGCACCTACAATCTAAATAATTCAAATGGATGGATCGGATTTGTGCTATTTCTGGGATCGAAAGCTGCAATCTCAAGTACGTCAAGCACGTCAAGCTGTATATCAGAAAATCTAAAAATCTAATAGATATCAAAAAATAAATTTCGAAATACACACATTTTATTCTAAGAAACTAGGGAAGGGCGACAGTACTGAATGTTTTTTTTAATTTTCCAAAACAAACACATTCGTTAAAAATCGTTAAAAAATAAAAAAGAGTATTTAAGTTAGCACATGGGAGAAGAATTTGCCTACATGTGTAAAGATACAACAGGTTTTTTTCCAAACAGAGCTGAGAACAATAATTTCATATAATTTCATTGAGGTAACTATGACAGATTGAAAACCTCACAAACCTGTCTTTTCTTAAAATCTGAATTTCAGCATTAAAAGTTTCTTAGCTTTTTTATAATCTTGGTACAAGTTTCTAGTTTCTAAAAGCTTGATTTCGGTTTGGTTTCTTACGAGAAAAAGAGTGTTGTCATTTTTTGCTGAAAAAAAACTTTCTTAATACAAAAACATTGATTTTAAAGAAGGTTTCATAATTTGATCTCATGTTCTTGTACAGCCGCAACAGCTGAAAATGCTCATCTTCTCAGCAGGGACACAAATTCCTGATTCTCACCAAGATTTTCACCAGATTTCTTGGAGACAGTGTTCTTTTCATGTGACGTATCACACCCGAAAGGAGCAATCTTAAAATTTAACACCGACTTATTGGCATTAAAACTTTACACAACCTGCATAAATTAGTATTAATAAAATAATCGTAAACTTTAATGACAAACCTCAACAGTGGAAATTTGTCGTTGCTAAAAGAAGAGTCTGGATTGGATTCGTTGTCATTTGGGAATAAATTAAAAATCTCGTGATTAGAACATCTCGAATCTGAAAAAATAATCAAATAAAAGATTTAGAGCAAAAATAAAACGCGTACCGGGAGTCCCAAAAAAAGGAAACAGCTTTGATCAAGGCTAGCGCTGCGAGTTTAACTCAAATTTACTCGAAACAATTTTTAAAATATTTCTCGGTAGTCAACTTAAAAATCGATACCTAGCTTGTTGATATTTGTGCATCGAGTGTCGAGATATTAATTCTGAAAGTTCAAATTTGCCTCCAACCCAACCTTGTTACTATCTCAAACGATTAATATCAACAAACAAGACGTTTATTTTAAGTTGACAATAGAGGATTACCTAAAAAATAATTTTTGACGGATTTGAGTGATATTCTCAGCACTGGCCTTAATCAAACCTGTTACCATATTTTTGGGGCACCCGGTAGAATAAATAACATAAATAAAACATGCTCTATTTCGTAGGCAGAAAATTAAATTTGTGTAAATCTGAACAAAGATATATGAAAAAGTCTCGAAACGCTTAAATAGCTTTCAGAATGGTTTTTTTTTACAAGTCTCCCAAACGTTTGTCACTAAACTCTTACAGTTAACAAAGGCGTTACATATTACGAATCTATAAACATTAATTTGAAATTAGTTACAAATTTCTCTCAAATCGGTTGTATATTCACCAAACTCAAAATTATCGGAAATTATGTCATCAAAGCGAAAACCAAAATTATGTTATCAAAGCAAAAATCAAAAAAAACTTAAATTGTCTTAGAAGCTAGTCCTCAAGAGACTAACAAACACATCTTTGATACAGAGACCTCTGGTTTTTGCTGTGACTTATTTCGAGCTTTTTACTCACATATCTTGGAGAATACATTAGCGATTTAAGATAAATTTGCAAGTCAATGTTTCTAGATTGGAAATGTGTAACGCCTTGATCGCTTACTGTCGTACTTTAGTCGATATTTTTGATGAAACGGCGATACTTTTTTTGGGGACACCCGGTAGTTTCAAATAGCATGCGAACGACGTTGTACAAATTTCAATTAGCTCTCAAGAAATCATGAACTTCGTTATCAACCTAAACGTGTCAAAATCTATAAAGCGAACTTATTTCTTCATTCTCTCTTTAAAAGAATTGCTGTCGGCACTTTGTCAATTCAAATCTTATCACATTGGTTGGAAATAGCCTTTTCCAGTTACAACACAAGATCATCAAGTGAAAGGAAGCTTTTTGGCCGAAATTCTATGCCAAGTGTAACTGCCATCAACCTTATGATATATGATTTAATTTATTCGTTTTAAATGAAAATTACAAGTCAAACCATATCATCCTTATCAAGATAAAATAAGAAACTATGTCATTATTTTTTTTATTTTATCTTGCCCTTGCTGATATTCCTCACTTCCAAGTGACAAAATGAAAAAATGATGAAAACGAGGCATCGATTTCAAATGTATAATAAAAAAGCGGTCATTAATCATGACAAGGAGCCAGGTGAAAGCTAATATGGAAGGGAAGCATTGTACCTTGTATAGCATTGCCAATAAAATTACTATTTTCGACAAGATAATATTCAAGAAATTTTAAGGACAGAAAATGTTTTGACAATCATTTCTTGGGTGGTGGGAAATCAAATTTTTCTCTTATGCTCGTTTATGAAACCTAAAACAAAGAAAGAAATGGAATCCGAAATAGCTTCCACCCCTTCTTATAATTAATAACTGCTCCCCAGCAAAATAATTCTAATTATCTCCAACATCTTCCTGTATTTTTGCAATTTCATATGTTTGATACCTTGCAGAATGTTGAATTTTCATAAAGCAAGCCCTATTTCTCACTCAAAATTTTTTCTTGAAAATCAACCAATAAAGCTGTAATATAAATTGAAGCCAAAAATTAGTATTTCATTTTATTTTATTTTGAGCAACATAACTGATTCCTGTGACCCAGGGTCTTCACATTTCTATATGACATATATTCTTATGATTTAAATGATGGTAAACACTAGCATAAGGCCATTCAAAGTTCTTAATTAATGTTATATGCAAACACATTCTAAGTTGAATTTAACAGCAATATGAACAAAAGATCAAACTTTATAGTTTTATAGTCAAACCATTCTTGCAAGTTGATAATATTTTCGAAATCTGGGTCTCACAACAGATACTGCTAGCTACACAGAAAAATAGATAATTATTTTTAAAATGCTTCATTTACAATGAGAGAGTCACAAAAGATCATTTTCAGTTGAAACATATGCATTTTGCAGAAATACTTGGCAAGTAGCTGAAAAACAAGATTGCAATATGGTCAACCATTTTAGCCTGGAAATGTTAATGCTCAATCATATCATTCAACCCAGATATCATCATTAAAGAAAATTGAATGATTTGAGGGCAGAACACACAATGAGTTGGGTCAACCAGTTAGCCTATATAAGGATCTTATCCTCATTAAGTTCCACTGCCACAGAAATTTGTCATCAAAAACACTTTATCAACAAATTTCACTACCACTTTTAATCAAAAAGCACAATTGAGTTTCATAAATTATTCTTCTGAACAAAGAACTACAACAAACTTCTTATATTACAACTACAATTGCCTTTTGAGGAAACTATATTTTGCATTTTCATCTCACAAAACAAAAGGTGAATAAGTAATAATTGAGTAACTGACTTCCCAAGCATAAAATATTAGGATAAACTTGCTCCTTTAACCATATAACTATGCTTTGAGGTCATTATGAGTGACTTCCTGCATGAAAATGATTCTTTTGGGGTTAACAAAACACTAACACTCAATAAAATGCAGTTTTCTTTTAGGTGTTCACATATCTGTGGATTCAAAGAAGTCATAACTGTTAAAAGTGACTCATATTTCAGCAATACTTCATTAGATTTTCATTGGAACATTCCATAAAATCGCATATTGATGGCACAGTACAAGAACAGTTACTAAACATAATCCTCTTTGTTAAAATTTTAAACAAATGTAAGAAACACAAATTCTCTTCTGTGACAAAAAATCAAATGTGAAAATATAGTTCTTCAATTGATTAGAAGTTATTATTTTATATTCCTAAAAAAATAAAAATGAGCAAAAGATAAGATATGAAAAAGATGTTACAACCAATTCAATTTTGAGCACAACCTAATGTTAAAAAAATGCTCATGATTTTGGCAGGGCAATGGGGCAACTTCCCCTGCTGCCCCATCATTCTTAATAACCCATGAAATATAATAACCCATATTGTATCTAACCCATAAAATCATAGACTTGCTCTTGCTCATTTATGCAGTACCTACTGTAAGAAAGACTAAATTTCTGACAACAGAAACAACTGGAAACATGGGGATCTTAGGATGGGCTGCCTGTACCACAAAAATCCGATGACTGAAAAAAATTAACCCTGCCCCAATAGCTGATATAATAATGCTGTTATAAAGTTTCTTATTTGCACAACCAACCAAATAATGGTAAGAAATTAAAAACCAATTTGTGGATATGATTCATCTAACCTTGCCTGTGAAAATGAAGATTAAAAATGATCCTTATACAATTGATAGATTCATAGATAACATTTATGAAGAATTTGGCATTTCCATCCAATTCACCAGATGATACTGTGTGAATTTTTTATTTTGAAGTTGTGAACACAATGTGGTGAAAGCTCTAAAATATTAAGCATGAAGCGTATTGGCATCTACAAAATTCTACTAGCAGAATTCCATATTAACACAGTTTGTATGTTTTCCATAAAGAATTTGACTACTGTTAAGAGGGCCAGGTTTTCATAACATTTGTCCAGACCGCATTTAATATTGTTTGCTGACAATATATTCTTGACTAAAAATCTTGAATGGCTTTATCTGCCTGCGCAAAGTGACAATAACTCTTATCTGCAACAGCAATTTTTATTTCTCCAATTTTATTTCTCTTGAGTTGGTACCATGAATTAGTTCATCTCTGTGCAAACCTAATATGCCTATCTAATTTTATGTTCTCTGTGCAACAAATAAAAATGCAGTCAGGAATTTTGATCCATTAATAACATTATGTTTAGAAACATTTTAGTCTCCAGACCCAAGGTTGGAACACTTTCTCTCACTCACAATTACACTCACACTTTTTTCCATTGTTTTGGTAAATTAAACTATTGGTTGTTAGGGCCTGATTATATGATGAAAAAGATTTACCCACTTTGCTGGGGGGGGGGTAGAATTTGGTGCCAGTAAGTCTTCCCCAGCATAATTTTTTAATTTAATTGTATTAGGATAAAATATCCCAGCTAGGTGAGATGAAGCCATCATTTGCATAAGTTTCTTCATTTTTGCAAGCTTCACATGTTTAAACCACAGAAAAGATGATGTGATGATTAATGTAAAAAAACGTCTTGCCTTGCTGAGAGATCCTGTTTGGCCAAAGACTGGGTCTTGCTTGGGAAAAGTATTCCGTTTAGCCAGCCCCAGAACAGGATAATTTTCTCATGTAATAGCAAATAGTTTCTTACAGGGGTTTGGCAGTGGGAGTTAGCACCTTGGCAAACACCATGTACCCCTCTGTCACGCTAAAAGGGGTATATTTTCATATAATCAGGCCCTTACATTCACTTGCATGCATCAGCTACAAATATCATAAATTCATTCATGTTTTCCAACCTGTAGGTGTATGTGGGTGATGGCACCACATGCCACCCATCCTTTTGCTGTTGTTGCAACTGCTGTTAACGATAACAACAACAATACAAAATCATCATTACTGATTGACCCCAATTCGTATGTGCTTCCTAAATCTCAACAACTCAAAGAATGTTTAATCAAATAAAGAATAAAAACGTACCCGCTCACATCACTGGCTGCACTGTTCTGTGTTCTACTATTTTCTTGGCTGGGCTGTGCCGTCTGCCTGTTACTGTTTTGGGGCTTGCTTCTTTCGTTTTTCAGTTCGAAGAAAATCGCAGCAACAAACTGCGCAGCAGCACTACAAAATTTCGCGCTTTTTTGTCTTGTTGTTGATTGGTTGGAAATTAAATCATTCAGAATAATTTGATTTGTCAGTTCAGTGAAACGAAGTAATTTCAAATATTCAGAATATTTAAAGCATTTTTCAATAATTTCATGAAAACATAGGCGCAAGCTTTGGGGTCTAAGGGGCCAAAGCCCCCTCCCCCACAAAAATGTAGGGGGCTCAGGCCCCTCCGACTGAGCTGGCAAACAGTACTTTTTATGATAATACGCGATACTTAACATCTCAACAAGATCGTATTTTAAGTAAACGCCTCTGAAGTAGTACGGAATACGGAATTTTTTCTGGGGGTTTCGCCTCCTAGACCTGCACCAGGGCTCGGCCCTGAACCCGCTGGGTTTGCAATTCCCCCAAACCAAGTAGGGAAATGACCTCCGTTTTTGCCTGGATCAAATATCAGTCTGCGCCTATATATACAAATCGTTTGTGGTCAAATGTGGCACTAAATTATAGTCTAACAAGAATTCGCTAAATCAGTGCATCAGCTCTTTAAAAATAATCGTGTTCATGTTTCTTTTTATTTGGCCGCAGCCACTTGTGCATGGCCTTGCACAGCCCTTAATAAACCATTGAGCTTGCACTCCCCATCTAGGTGCCAGACGTTTCTCGCCCCGGCCGACGAATAATCCCGGTGAAAAAGAATCAAGATTTTGTCCCCGTCCTATTTCGATATTCCCCCTGCAAAAGGCGTCGATCCCCGTCAGAACCCCGGTGGCTTTTTACCATTCCAACGGGTCACTCTATACCGGAGGGGGTGTATACTTGCAATACAGTTGTTCGAGATTAACCTTCAAACAATATTAGATTTGTGAGAAGGAAAATTATCAGAAACAAAATGCAAAAACAAAATTAAACTGTGTCTTAGCAATAAAACGCAGCAAGCTGAATACGATAACAAGTATATACATTAATTAAACAGCAATAATCGATTAGTTTTAAATTAGGTTACAACTGGAATGTTTTTAAATGTTGTATAAATGTTATTGTTTTAATACCACAATGATAAGATGTAATAAGGTATGTTCCAGGTAAACCGTATACGATTAATTCGATGCGCCGTCATGCTTAGAAAAAAGTATATACAATTGAGCATGATTCCCATCAAGAAATCACCGGAGCTGCAATAGAAAAATATATATTTAATGAAGAAGTTAATAAATAAATCTAGATATATGATATATACGAAATTATCAAACAAACAACATTCCTGAGACACTACATGTTAAATCACAGTGCATATGTTTCAACCGCTCCCCAATCCAGTCAATGCTGGGCAGTGGCGTATGAACCGGGAAAAATGAAGGACACGTTCCCCAATTTTTCACAAATTTGAATGGGTGCCCTTCGTGTGTGTGCCTCTAAGGTACTGAAAATGTACGCATTTGTCATTGTACCCCCAGACTTGAAAATGTTCCTATGCCTATGATGTTGAACTTATATTTATAACAAATTTTGATTAAAAATTTTAAAAACATATTTTGATTTTTTAACGAAAAAGAATCAAGCAAAAAGGCAGTTGCCCCTCCTACTCTCATTATCTTTATTTTTCTATTGGTTTTTGCTAAAAATAGCTTGTTCACCCAGCTGGCCCTTAGCCAGTGCAGACTCTGTGGGCACCTTTGTCTACATGACTAAATTGAAAAATATTAACCCTAAAAATAAAAACGTCGCATAGTAATTCAAAAACTAGCTTTATGTCTTTGGCGGTCAAAATACGTTTAACACTTTCATTACTGTCTGCCATTATGTATGTAGACTTGCTCATGAGAAAAGAAAGCCTCTGCGGTAGAAATATACGCTGCGGAGGAGAAGCTAGCTTTCCTCCTCCGCATATTTTTTCTTTTCTACTTGGAGCAAGTGTATTAGAAATTGTGTCAATACAACGCTTGGAGAGATTTTCAAAGATTAAACAGCTAATTTTAAATTGATCCTAACTACCATTATAACAGTTGAAGTTATTGGATATCGAAATTTAGATTAACAAGCTTATTTAAAATACGTATGTCTTATCTACAATCAAGATTATGATAAAAATATATAAAAGGAACGGAATATCATCAAAACTCTTGTGGAATAAAGAGTTCTCGTCTGTTTTCATATCATCACAATAAAACAAACTATTTCTCGCATATTTATTTTATTACTAGATGCTTGGAAATTGCAACAAAAGTGCTGTCCGCATTTTTCAGTTTGATCTAATTTAATAAATTTGTCTTAGCTGTCACCAAAAAATTTCACCAACTCTTCCAATCAGAAGTTCCTTACAAAGTGCTAGCTGCAATTGGATTGGCCAAAGAAGTAGATGGCAAAATGTTGACAGCATTTGAGATATTGAGTATTGGTACAGGTACAAAGTGCATTGGTGGAGAATGTATCAACAACTTTGGTCAAGTTTTCAATGATTGCCATGCAGAAATAAATCCTTGTCGTGGACTCTTTGACAATTTGTCCAAGTTCAGATGGCAACAGGCAAAATTTGGCTCACAAAAATTGTTGTTTATAGACCTTTTCAGAAATAGAACCTGGTCTCCTGTATTTCCTGGTCTCCTGTAAGGCTATTCCTGTATTTCCACTGGGAATAGTTATTCTTGCCTCTTTCTCTCTCAAAGGACTAAAGGGGAGGGGGTAGTTCTGTAACACAAAATAACGACTTTTATTTCGGAAAAGGTCTATTGTATTAAATTGTGTTATGATAAAATACTGTTGTCGCTAAATCTGTCGTGGTCAAGGCGCCAATGCCCTCTTCATCGCCCCTTAATGCCCTCTTCGTCGCCCCTTAATGCCCTCTTCATCGCCCCCAATGCCTTCTTCGTTTAAGGTTGACTACCGTAAGAATTTTCATTCAAACACGTCCTAAATACTCTGGCATTAATTAATTTCAAATTAACTTTTCCATTTTTGAATTAGATATTATTGGAACGTTTGTTATTCTTGTTATTTAAATTTTTTGTTGTAAAATGGCGCAAGAAAACTAGATACAAAAGATTTTTCAATATTTTAAATATTCTGGTAAGAAAACATTATTTCCACTTACCGTCATTAATTCTTGTTCGAGCTCCCTTTGCAGTTTATTTTCGTGAGTAAATTTCCGCGTTAGTTCTGCGGGCGTGCTTTCCACGAGTATTGAACGGTTGCAAAAGGACTGGTAAGAAAAAAAAAATGAAATAAGATACCGTAAAATTTTCAAACATTTCAGCGAGGCTAAAAATTGTCCATTTTTGTAAAGCAGATTTTAGAAATAATAATAATAGAAAGTAATAGAAAATTCTTACCGTGATTTGTAAATTAGATTCCGTTGTTTCGTGAAGAATTTCACTGCAAAATATATATTTAATTATTTACATTTAAAATCAACTTAAAAAGTTCAGACTATAACATAAAGAGTAACACTAAACTTTGGCAAGGTAAATACTAGATCCCGGGGGAGGGGGGAGGGGGTACATGTCCCATGGTCGGGCGGGAGTGTGCCGCTGATAGTTTCTAAACCAACACATCTTTAATGTTCAAATTTTCGTGTATACTCAATATTAATGCTGTGTTCCATACCAAAATACTCAACATCAAGGGCAATTTTTTTACATCTAACCCAACATTAAGGCATTTTTAATAAAAATCATACCCATGTTTAAAATCCTACCCATATTAAAATCCTACCCATATATTAGGGTGTGCGGCAGCACATACCTCAGGGACTAGATCATAGCGAAGATAAGACACACACAGCATCTCTAGATATATGACAAATAACCATATCGTACATTTTGAAAAACGTTCACGTCTCTGAAGTAAAAACAAAACTTACTCGTCTCTGTCTCCTCCTCTAGATCTTAGTCTTGAATGTTCAATAGCTTCAATTTGTTTCTGCCTGGCTTTCTATGTAAACAATCAAATAACAAAATGTATTGGGGTATCCTTAATATAAGAACACTCTTGGAATAAACAACTAATTAAAAGAGCAATCAGGAAACAACGTACAATTGCGATATTTAATCTAAGAAAGATTCAACTATTTTTGAAATATTAATAATATAAAAAAGATTCAACCATTTTTCAAATATTAATTCCTCAGCAAAAATAAGACAACTACAAATGCTTTTCCATATTTGAGAAACCTGTTCTTTTTTGGTTTGCTGTCGATCTTAAAAATGGGGGTGGCTCGTCGTGATTTTATATATATCTAAGGAACCTGTTTTTGCTAGTCGGTATTCTTTCTTGAAAATGGGTGGTGGTGATTTCTCTTGTTTCTTGCCATGTTGCATTTTGTCAGTAACGCGAATATTTGAAGAACAAATAAGCATGACTAGATCAGCAATCAAATAATAAAAACAGCTTAATTCACAAACAAATATTTTATGAAATGCTTTTGCAATGGATTTATCTGTGACCAGAGCAGCCTATCGACTGCATTCATTAATAAGATATTTATTTAAAAATTTTGAAAAAATATGATTCTCTCATGAACTTACTTTCAACACTTCATAGTATGAAGTTCTTTCAACGTAATCAGAAAAGTCTTTGAAAGCTTTTTCATTCTGTTTATGACTTTCCTTGATCTGCAAAACATGGGAATAACTACATTTTTACAAATGAAATATAGCAACCAAAATGCACATTTTGTCAAACACTTAAGTACGTCTCTCCAATCCTTGGAAATTCACGGAAAGATTCTCTCCAATCCTAGCTTAGTATTACATTGATTTGGTTGTTTCACAACAGAAACAAGACTGAATTTGAATATACAAAAATTACAAAAAATATTACAGTACCGTGTGCAGAAGCAATAAGTCATGTTTTGAAGCACTAACTGTGCAAATTTTATACATACACACTCATTCAAAAAATCATACACACTTAATTCAGCAAATTAATGAAAACTAGCGATATTAGTTTATTGAGCGACATTCCAATATCATCCTGACACCATTTTCAAGCTGAATTGATTGAAAACATTTTCACATCGTTTAACACGCCTTCCAGGCATAGGAAAAGAGAAATTAAATGTTGATATAAAAAACAATATCTGATAATGCTGTGGTTACGTTATGAATATCACACCATAAAATATCGCAACAGCAAAAAAACGCAAACCTTTTCAAAACATTCATCTTCATCTATCAAGCTATTATTTGATTCAGCCTCAAGAAGCATTTTCTGCAACAAAAATATTTTATTTTAAAGCAGTCATAGTGCTTACCAAAAGTCCCAGGAACACTAATTTGAATGCCCTTATTTACCTCATAAATTGCTACTCACTCCTCAAAATCATGCTGTTCTATTAGTACCTGGGTTCACTGTTATGCTCAGTTGTTTTGCCACAATATTTGGCGATAAATTGACGTAAACCAACATTGGAGGAGGAGGAGGGGGAAATCGGAGTACTGGCAACAATTTGACTAAGGGATCGTCTCCAAATATTCGTATCAAATTCGTTTTGAAAATTCGTATAATTATACGATATGGAAACAAATCATTGGAGACGATCCCTAAGTGTTCCAGGCCGCTTAGCAAGCATTGTAGATATTACTAAGAAACTTGCAATGAATGATCATTAAAATAAATTTTAAATTACAATATTATCTATCACAAAATAGCTTTTGAAGTCAAACTTTATGAATCGAACATCGTACTGCTACTAAATTCTTACGTAAAAAACTTACTGCTACTAAATTTTTACGTAAAAATATAACGCAGCTTTGCAATGTTTACCTGGACCGATGTAACAGTTGCGGCTCTGTCTTGTAATGTTTCAATAATTCTTTCAACGCAATCTCTATCCGGAGAAATTGGTCGCACATCCTCTTGAGTAAGTTCCGCGCGAATTTCTAGCCACACTTCCAAAGTCTATCGAAATAAAGTTCACAAGTTGTTTTAGTCGAAGTAAACAAACTTGATAATATGCTGGATGTGACAAGAAATTTGGAAAGCTGAGTTATTTCAATATGCCCCTCAGTTTATTTTATTGCTGTAGTCTATATCTATTCGTTGTTATTGTTATCTCGTTAATTAATTCATAATTTTATGCCTCTTAATTATTAACTTTTAGAATATTACTGTAATTACCTGAGAATATTAAATTGAAAAAATACAACTGAACCCAATAGAGACAAATTTTGTAACAATAGTGAAATTTACACACCAATTTTAAAGCCATTAGCCATCCGAAACAAAGAGAATTCTCTCAAGGAGAAAGTCAAAACAAACAAAGCCATGTTTTGATTTTCCGCTTGAGAGAATTCGCTTTGTCTTAAATGGCTAATCACTTTAAAATTGGTGTGAAGTTTTGTAAATCCTATTTAAAAATAAATATGTTTAAGCGAGAAAGAGTACTCCTATTCCTCACCTTAAATTCTAAGTATCTTTCAATTATAGACAAAGTAACGTAGTCAGATGTACACAAGCCTGGAACATTGTTGAAACCTAAAAATCGACAAAAAACAAGGTGGAAAGCCATTTTGAAACGCATTTTAAAGGATACGAAAGTAACACGAACAAAATTGATGTAAAAAGTTCATCATACAAATAAAACAAATAAAAAAGTTCGACTTTTAACATGATGTTTTCTCCTGTTAAGAGAGCCTGTTAACAAGATATTTTCTCCTGTTAAGAGAGCCTGTTAACATGATGTTTTCTCCTGTTAAGAGAGCCTGTTAACAAGATATTTTCTCCTGTTAAGAGAGCCTATTAACATGATGTCTTCTCCTGTTAATGCCAGTAGTGGGATGATCTGCTTTTATGGTCTTTCGGGGCTTCTTTCACGAGAAAGCTTCGCATTCAACTCTGAAAGACATAAGAAGCAGATCATGCTGCCACAAGGATGATCTGCCTTGATGGTCTTTCTGCGTTTCCTTCACGAGGAAGCTCGGAATTCTACTCTGAAAGATATCAAAGAAAAACGATCCTACCACTAACATGATCCTAGTACTAGGATGATCTTTTGAGCTCTGAACCAAAATGTTACAAATTTTTAAATCTAAAAACTGAGAGCACACAGGCGCACGCGCCTATAAAGTAAGTTTTGTTTTAAAATATTGTGATATGGATATAGTAACACAATACGCAAACTGTCATGTTTGGTTTGACATTATCTTATTTGCTAGTTTCAACACAGTTCTCTGCTCTGGAACTGACCTGCAAGTCCCAAGCAGTTGTTTCATGAAAGGATCAAGGGAACGCTTGGAAAAGTAGAAACAGTGGTTTTAGAATATTTGAAAATTGTGTAATTGAAATGGTGTAATTGATAATCAAGTCACTCCATTTAAAAACAGTTTTTTGGAGTGATACAGGCGCAGTGCGCTTATATCTGGATATAAGTGCAACGCCTTTATCCGGGGTGCGATTGTATGTGAGGTAATAGGGATAAAAATAACTTGAAAAAAGAACCACACTTTACTCCTACCTAACTTGCAAAACATAGAGAAAATCTTTGCTCTGATATTTTCTGAAACATCAACAATCGCAGGACTTGGAAACGAAGATGGCAGTGAAATGATTCCTTGACTTTCTTGAAGTGTGCTCATTATCGGCTTTTTTGTATCTGTCAAACACAAAGAAAACAATATCTGTAATTAGTTGCATTGCATTTACAATCAATTTATTTATTTGTGCATTCTTATGCATTTTGATGTATTATTAGGCATAATGTATATTATTATGCATTTATTATTAGGCATAATATAAATTAGAGAATAATTATGCATTTTGGATAATAGTCATAAATATTGAATTGTAAACATGAATAACTATGCATTTTAGTGCATACCTATATTTTTAATAACGATTCAGCAACTTATTTACAAGGATAAGTACTTATTTTAAAGCAAATATTGCGATTAGTTAATGTGCACTTTGTAAAAGATTTTTAAAAATTGGCATACTTAGGTTACAATAATTTATTCGTACCTAAAATAACACCAGATTGATTTCTTTGAATACCAAGATTAGCTTCTTCACTTTTCCACAATTTTAGAAGAAGTTGTCCAATTGTGAAATCGTCTTTGCCTCTCCATAGTTTCACATGAGGTAATGACTATTCAAAATAAAAGTAAATTTTTGCGAACTGTGCATAGACATTTTCATAAATACTTTTAATAAGAACTTTTTCTTGAAATGAAATGGGTTTCTTGGATGAAATTTGGTTTTAACATTATCCCAGAGGGAGGGACAGTACCACCTGACTGGGGTAGGGGACGTGTTATATATTTTTGGGGCTGAGATTTCAGATTCGATAATATATTTCTGGGTCTGAAACATTTTTCATCAATCATGCCCCCCCCTATCCATTTTAGATCGTACTGCCTCCCCTGGGAATATTGTACTTGGTTTTAAGCTTTATTTAATTTAATGAAACTGTCTAATGTTTTCGTTAAAGAATTCCTTGTAGAGCAGATTATGTTGAAAAGGGCATTCCTTCCTTAAATATTTGAAATGAATGAAAATAAAATATGTCAAACTTTTCAAATTTCTTTTAACATCTCATAAAAAAGTATAAACATTACCTTAGGATTCTCACAGAGGTCAAGTACTGCTCCAAGTACTAAACCTTGCATGTTATCTGGACAAACCTGAAACAAAAGACTCAAATATAAATACATTTTAATCAATGAAACATACCAAGTGAGTAAAAAGGTCGACGTTTGCAGTGTCACTATCGAAAAATACAAAAGTAATCCCAATGAACCTTTTACAAGAAATCTATCTGTTTGTACTTCATATATTATACCGTATATTGCTTATGCCGGGTTGTTGAAAAATGTTCCCACGTTTGAAAAGATGTTCTACTATACTAATTCCTCAGCTTTAATAATAAAGAAAAGTCGACTTTAATGGCCTTCTCAAAATCAAAATATAGTATTGTAAGAAGATTGCAAAAGCAGAAATTCTCAATTTTTGATTTCATTGAGTATAAATCAGTGATTTTTGGGAATATTTAGGCAAAGAAGGTATCAAACAATAAATTAAAGCCTCTTTTATATTAAATTCAAGCAAAAACAAAATGTAAAAACAAATTCCTGCACAGTAGCTTTGCAAATGTGAGGGCATATTTTGGCCACTCTCGCGTCGTGTAGAATTTAGTTTTAAATTTAAATTGTACATGTTGATTAATCTTTAAACGATTTGCGGGGATATAGTTCGAAATCAATGATGCTACAATGATGCTACAAACGATGTTTCAAGTGCAAATGTAGAGCTTGGGATATCATCCAATCATCTGTGATCACGTTTATTCTCATTTGCGAGCTTTCAAGTCAATTTGAAAGAACACAATTCATTTCTAGATGGACTTGAAATATTAAAATGCTTTTTTCACATTGAAAAGGAACCTCACAGACAGGTAAACATGATCGCAGATGACTGGATGATATTCCAAACTCTAAGGTTAATTTTCGGTCGTCGTTTTGACCACATTTGTAGATTTGTAGTCACGCAGATTTCGAGCATCAACCCTGCAAGTTACCCCATCCGGTCACCTCATCCGGTATATTGCATATTTACCTCGAGTAGATCAAGTAGCAGAAATAACCCTTCCTTTTCAAGAAAAACAACTTCATTCACAAAACAACCAACAACTGAAGACCTGCAAGAAATAAAATGAATGCAAAATAAAAAATGGAAAATATAGAATAAAATTTTAAACATTTCCAAAACGCTGATAACAGATAAAATATGATAAAGATATTAAAATATAGCAAAGTTTAGAACACATGTTTCCACTTCCATATCAATTTTTTTCAAAATTATAGCAATTGGAAGATCTGAAGTGTCTATGGGGTTTGACTACAAAATGTTTCTTAGAGCAAATTTTTATCCTAAACATATTTCCACGGTCAATAATTTAAATATTTCTTGTTTCAGTAAACTTTATTGGAAGTTTGATAAATTTCCACAAAGGCGGCCTTAACTTTAATAAGATGGATTCCTTGGCAATGGCAACAGTCAATTTATTAAATTAATACAATACCTACTAGAAGCATGAAATGAAAAACCTCTCACATAAAATGCAACTAAGATAGCACAAGTGGTATCAAGTAGAACAAGTGGTACAAGTGGTATCAAGTAGTACATAACACACCGAAACATACCATACACAGTCAACCGTAGCTAACATAAGCCTGTGGTGGCCCAGTGGACTCAAAATCTTCGTTGGATTACTTTTCAAATAATTGTTCAGCATTTCCACACCGCTTTCACCAAACAATTCCTTGAAATAAAAGTTAATGAAATAACAATTGCACGTTTTTTAAGCAACCTTAGCTTTAAGTTGAGGCTGGAAATTCCTCATTTTTTAATTAATATTTGCGAATTTTGTATCCCTACGTTTCCAAAAGCAATTTGAAAGTACTTTTCAGGATATTTTCTAAACGTCTGCACACTTCATTTGGATTTAATGTAAATATTTTCTGAGATATCAAATTAACCCAAATCTCAGCCTGGGTGTAATAAGAAAAATATGTTATGTTTTGTCCAAACAAGGACAGAACTGAAAAATATATTTTACCCGCGAAGGAGTGGCGTGGCGCAGTGGTTAGCACTCTTGCCTCTCACTTGAGCGGTCGGGGTTCGAAGCAGCCGCAAGTTCACTCAGCTTTCCATCCTTCCGACATCGGCAAAGTGAGTGCTAACTTGCTGGTGTTTGTGGATGGTTATGTAAATCCCGTGTCCCCTGCTGGCAGCCTGAAAACGGCCAGTGATTTTCGAGTTTCGTTCACTGGCTGTACGCAGACTATTTGCTAGAAACAAGTCATCTCGAGACTTCTCAATCACTCACTCGCTAACTCAAGCTTCCAGTACTCATTTTCTAATAAAGAGAAAACAAAACCATGAGATAAGTTTCCAACAAAAAATAAATCATGGCCACACCTTCCTGTGCACGTCACTGTCGCATAGAGAAGCAAGGATGAAAAGCATGTCACACTGCATCTCAATATCAATGGTGTCATTTTCATCAGCACTGGTGCTTGCGCTGTGTAGAATGCCTGTAAAAAAATGATTGCCAAAAATTCATTTTAAAAACAACCCTTCTTTAACTTGAAAGACAATTACTAACACATGTGATTTTCATAAATATATTCACAGTCACGTTTATTCACAGTCACGTTTACATTCACAGTGACGTGGTACATTCGCAGTCACGTTTATTTCATTTGTATACACTATCCCGATGTACACAAAATAAGTATTTGTGTGTGTATGTATGTATGCATGTATGTATCATTATGCCACTTAAATAAAAATTTACAATATATTTTCTAAAAACAAAACAAAAAAGGATAAAATATTACAGACATGAATGATTTAATTACAATAGTTAAAATTACATCTAAATTTATTAAAAAACCAAACCAAGCTAGAGCATTAAAAATCGAAAGACTTGATTCCATAATGGTCCCCTTAGAGGTTTTGTGGTGAAAGAAAAAAAATGTTTCTTTCGAAAAGGAAATATTCATTTATGTTCTAGAAAAAAGGTCAACCTATTGAAAGTGTTCTTATTGCTTGTGGACTTAAGGTCCGTGGATAGATTGTTCCATAATTTAGACCCTAGATAGGTGAAGCACGGCTTGCCAAAAATAGCTAAAAATGTTACCTTAAAAGCTGGCAAGACACATAATGTTTCTAGGTGAATGGAATCCCACTTGTAATCTCATTTTTCATAGGGGATAAAAGTCCAATAATTTTAGGTAAAGATTTTTCAAAATCTGATACTTTTAGGTTCATGTATATACAACATGTCAAACATGTTTTGGATATTTGCCTAAAACATTTTGAGTAACATTGTTTCACAGATCAAAAATTAAATTTCAATGCTTTCTGTATTGACTTGGGTAATCTCAGACACTATGAAATATAACTACAACCTGCAAATCGTAGAAATGTATGATATTTTTGGTTTAAAAGTCTGATTTTGATATTTTTGGGTTACTCAAACATTTCTTGGACTGACCTCCCCGAATGAAAAACTCCCGAGTGCGTCCTTGGGGAACAAAAAACGGACCGATCTCCAAACCATGGATAGGAGTTTATTTGCAGCAAGAAAATAATAAAATCATTAGAACTTAGAATTAGAACCGGATTGGGATTCGTATTCATGCCCGGATTCGGATTCATTTTCACGATCGGATTCGGATTCGTTTTCACGCCCGGATTCGGATTCATTTTCACGATCGGATTCGGATTCACGCCAGGATTCGGATTCATTTTCACGATCGGATTCGGATTCGTTTTCACGCCCGGATTCGGATTCATTTTCACCCCGGGTTTGGATTCATTTTCAGTAAAAAGGCAAATCAAATTTTATTTTGCATGACGTAGTACGTAGTAAAACGTCGTATTTAAGTTTTATTTTGCATGACGTAGCACATAATTCAAAAGATAAACATAAGTTTGAAATATCTTAGACTAACATGATGATATTTCTGAAAATTACGATATTTACCTCCTGAAAATACGACGTTTTACGTTGTCTAGCAATGGGTTATATGGCCATTCCCGGAGTGAAAGGATTAAAAATATATAAAAAAAGAAACTAGCCATAAATACACACCCACAAGCTCTGTAATAGCATTTTGATCAGTAAGATCAGTCAAAATTTGATCATCTCCTTGAGAGCAAACACTTCGAAGCAATCTCAAGCAATATCTCATCTGCGCCCTTTTGTTCCCTCTTCCCCCTGTACCATGAAAACTGTTCCCATGACCACCATAATCATCTAAAATTGAATTAATAAAAATAAAGCTCAAAATATGGATTCAATTTTATAGGACGCTTTTGGGACGCTACTTTTAAATAAAACTAACCAGATCCAACAAGGAATATCTTTAAAAGTTAGGCATTTGTCCAAAGCTACATTCGTAGAGTCAAGTGTTTCTGGTACACTTTACGATTAAAACCTTCCTTTCTGCTTATTTAAGTTTGGATTATTTACATTTACTTCATCTCAATTATCGCTACAATCCAAACACAAATCTGGTTTCTAATATTGAAAAAAGCAAAGAAAACCATTGACCCTCTGATGCACTTTAAATCAATCGTCTGCTTGCTACTGCAGAAATTTTAACAGTCTTACAAATGTTGGTTTTAATTAAGTATCATTCTTCTATGAAAAATAAATGTTTACATTTGATAATCCTGAAACCTTACAACCTTATTGAAATAACAAAAACAGCAAAAACAGTTTGTTAAAATTTTAGCTGTTATACATTACATATTACTATTTTGAAACCTTGTAAGTACACAAAAAGTTACATAGTATTTAACGAAAATAATATCCAGCAGAAAATGGGTCGTATTTTTTTTTCAATATGAAATGGCTAAAACGAGTATGCAGAGATAGATGTACTTAAAAAGAGTACACCAGCAACATGACCATAAAACAAGGTGAATATGAGTTCCAGAGGTAAGGAATGTCAATTGAGGTGGTTTTTACGTTTGATATTAGGAGTCATTTTCATTAAAGCATAGTTAATCAGTTTGTAATTAGTTTTTGCAATTTAAGGTTTAAGTTGAAAGATTTCAAAGATATATTTGTAGCGAAAATAATATAGAAACTGACCCAATCCGACACACCATTCCAGAAGCAACAGCAGTCTTGTGCTTCCTTGGCATGTAATATAATCATCAAGACACAATGGAGCAATTAATGATAATATAAACAGAGCCTAAAAGATAAAAAATACGGTAAATTAATAAAAGTCAAAAGAAAGTCAACTGATATGATAATAGTGATTCTGTTTTCACTCAGGACAAAAACTAGTTATCATTTCAGGTAGCAATTTGCAGACAAATAGATATAAAATTTTGCGTCAATTTAACTTGAATGACAAGGAAATATCTTGAGGACAAACGATTCAGATCTAGCCCAAAAACAACGGGATTTGCAGTTAAAAAGAAAATATTTTACACCAACGAGTGCACGTAATCGAACCAACTTAAACAAAGGCGAATTTTGTAACAATAGTGAAATTGACACACACTGGTTTTAAAGCGATCATCCCTCGAGAACAAAGCAAAACTCTCTCAACTAGAAAACGAAAACAAACAATGTTGTGGAGGAGATGTCTTCATTTCCTCCGGTTGAGAGAGTTTCGATTTGTTCTCGAGGGATAATCGCTTTGAAACCAGTGTGTCAATTTCACTATTGTTTTAAAAAAATCGCCTCTGCTAGAAAAATAAACTATGCGATGTGCCTTATTATGATTTGCTTGGCTGCGTTAAAGGTGTGAAACCTAT
>JAYJMH010034101.1:0-16370 GCA_036873815.1 Phacellophora camtschatica
TGTTTTGAATGGATGTGGAATCCATAGCTTGACTGGCCAAAAGCTCCCTATCAGCATACTAGCCAAGCAAGGGCATAATGTGACGTATGATACAGTCTGTGAGATCGAAACATCCCAAGCTGAGCTCAGAAGAGTGTTTCAAAAAGAAGGAATCAATTTGCCATTGCCACCGAAGGACGATTCCAGCATAGTCCCAACATTCTTTTGGTGGGATAACTTCAACCAAAACATAGAAAGTATGATTGGTTATGGGACAATTCATACAACACATGGTGAAGCTTTCCAAGAACATTGACCGAGCAGCATTGTTCGTGATGAAACAAGTAGTTTGATAAGATCCAAGAGACGTGCCCGTGGTCCAATTGCAGCAGAACCATTTCCGCAAAAGATAGTGTTACCACACAAAGAGCCATCTCCACTGTCAACTGGGACCAGTATCATTGGTATTGAAGGAAGATTGCATTTCAGAACTCTTCATTTGCTGTGGACATTCGCGCGGAATCTAAACAGCAATGAGCAAACCTGCCACCGATTTATTGGATGGATAACCCGGACGTTACATAATGAAGAGGCAAAGAGAACTGAACTAACGTATCTTCCACCCACCCACAAACCCATTACGGAGTATGGAACGATGTTTGAAATTTTCTATCAATCACATAGGTTAGCAGAACAATGCAACATGAAATATACCCATATTACCATGGACTGTGGTGCTGCAATAAAAGTGTATCATGTCCTCTGGAATAACCCAGATACCTTCTCTGATGTTATCCTACAATAAGGTGATTTCCCTGCCATGATGGAGATTTTCAATATCATTGGCACTATAGTAACAGGGAGTGGTTTTGAAGATATAATATTCCAAGCCGCCTTGTGTGCATCTGGAAGATTAAATGGCGTTATGAAGGGAAAACACTACAATAGAGCGTGGATGGTTCACAAATCGTTTGCTGAGGCTATAGTTAGACTGTTTCAGGAACGCTGTGATACCACATTACCCGAGGAGTTACAGAGTTACGGCCTTAGAGATTGGGATCAACGTGAGGAAACTGGGAGGAGTTTAGTAAAGGAAGAAGTGAGAAATTACTTCAAAACGTACGATGGTTGTCAGAGAGAATGCCTTGAAGAGAAGCTTGAAAAAACTGCACAGTTCTGGATGGTCAAAAGAGTGAAAGAGATCATCACCGAACATTTCGTCAATCCCTTCCAAGCTGATCTTCCCGAAGATAATCCATACAACATCGCCTCCGGAAGGCCAGTCGACAGCAAAATACATGAAAAGAAGGAGAAGAGAAGCTTAAAGAATTCACTAGGCAATTTACCGGAGATGAGAGCCAACCAGACATAAAGAAGATCTTCGATCCAATCAAACGTAACAATCTGAAGACCTTCAAAGAAAGTTTCAAATGCCAAAAAAGGAAAAATGGCAAAGAAAAGCAAAGGGAATTTGTGGCTCAACGAGATGTCCTAGAGCTTCTAGTAGCAAAGTCCTACGAGGAAAGCGCCCCAGTGGAACTTGGCAAAGCTCTGAGTTATCCGTTGTCACCTGTTCCTCTGTCTCTTGCAACAGCAATTAGAGCTCTAAGAAAGTCAGCAAAAAGCAAACTGTATCAGTGTGCTTTTGATGATTCAAAGGAGGTAACATATGCATAAATATCTGATGTTAAGATCTATATCCTAGATCTAGCCGCAGCTGTGCGGAGTACTGATGCAAAACAGTGCACTATTCGACAGTTTTCAAAAAGGATCATTCAAGCTATCCCACATCAAATTGTGATGAAATATGTAGCTTGTGACATATATTCAGGTCGCTCGATAAAGGAAGCTGTGCGAGAGCGTAGAGGCCAAGGAGAGCGTTTCAAATTTCAAAAGAGGAGTTCAAAGTTGTTGAGGAACTTGGCTCTGACCATGAGGAAGCTGACACAAAAATTATCTTTTTATTGGATCATGTTTTGCAGACATGTGGGCAGGACAGCAGAGTGATACTAAAATCTCCATCAGGGGATGTTGATATCCTCATAATTGTTTATGGCAACCAGCTCGATGCCGATATCCGAATTTTCCATCACAATGGGACTTGCAAAAGCAGGAAGATTCTAGACATGAATTCGTCGCAGCTTTCCTCCGTCCAAAAATGTTGTATTATTGTATTTCATGCGCTAACAGGCAATGATTACGTCTATTCTTTCTTTGGAAAGGGAAAAGCAAGCTGCTACAAGATATATACAAAATTCCCTCATCTTCAGGTGACATTTTTTAATCTCGGAAACTCCTCTACTGTTGATGATCAGACCAAAAAAGTGTTGCAAGAATACATCTGCAAAGGTTATGGAAAAACAAGAATGAATGATGTCGATGAAGCTAGAGGAGAGCTATTTTGGAAGCGGCTTCGAAGAGAAAACGGAATTTCAGATCTCTCAGTGCTACCCCCTTGTGACCGCACTACAGAAATACACATAAAGAGAGCCAATTTTGTTGCTTTGATGTGGAAAATGGCAAGGTCACCAATGCTCAACCTCGAGGAGCCGAGTCAGCATGGTTGGACAAGTGATTTAGAGCCAGATTGGGGAACTGAGCCTTACCCAGAAGACATAGAAGAGCTCTTAATCCGAGACGACATAGAAGTTGCAAGCGTTGACAGTGATGACGATTCCGATCTAGACCTGGAAGATATTGACTTTTAAAGACGGATAAAATATACTGATAATTAGTTTAGTTTTTTTAGTTGTAAATATCCTTTTCTCTGTTTTACATAAGTTTACTGGCAACAGTCGGAAAGTATATAAAGCTTGCTGAATTCAACCAAGAAAAAGTTTGTTGCAGCTTCATACAACAAATAGCTGGTAGTGAAAGCATCAACCGAATGTGATGAATGAGATTTCGTTATTTGGCCTATTTTCAAAACGATGCTTAGCATGAAAATGATGCAAAGGTCTGCTCTTTGTCTAAGAAATCGATTAATTTGAATTCAGTAACCTTCATTTGCTCTACTAACATAGACTTTCACCGTAATACATATATACTTTAGATCAAAGAGATTTTTTCATGATTCTTATCGAAAACGAGGTTTTAAATTGAAATAGAGGCTAAACCGCCACGCCCTTTGGTATAATAACCATATTCGAAATCAGCGCCCCCAAAATTGACCAAATTCACTTATTCAGGCAAAGTTCCTCTGACTTTGATGATACCCCCTCTCTCGCCTGGTCTATTAACACAGTTTCTGGTGATCCTAACATCTGGTGGTTTCAAAATTAATATCTATGCATTTGACTATTTTATTAAGACTATACCCCTTTTACCCAGCTAAGTGAAAAACCTTTCAAAGTCAAATATTTCACATATCAGAAACAGATATCTGCAGCTGCGGTTTCCATTGTAGTTTGTTTCCAGACACCTTTTATTAACATGGATAATAGGACACCTGTATATTGGTAATCAATTTATCTTTAATGGTCTATCATTTTTTGTTCTTTTTGATTCTGATTGAAATTTATATCAATTTTCATTTAAAGAATGATTTCTGTATCATAAATTTAAACTTCCATCCTGGCTCTTTGCTAATCAGTTGCTGTTCGATGAGTTTTCTCTAGCTGCATTGCACAACGTTCTAGTTAGATTGTCTGAGTCCAAAAGAAAAGTACTCATTGATAATCAAATTGCAAGAACAACTTTTCCCTTGAGCCTGATAAAGCTGATAACACAATTGAGCACAAGAAACTAAAAATATTTTGCGCCTTGTAGATTGAAATGAGTATACAATTAGGCTAGTTTAATATATTGAAATAAATAGAAAAGGCATTAAAATAGTTGGAGCTTCATTACCTACAAGTTAACTTCGTGTTCTTATTAATGAATCCTAGATGAATGCTAATATACTTGGATCTTTTGTTTTCCAGGTTTCTTTCATATTACCCTTTGAGACCAAATAATCTTGTCAAAGAAATGTTTCATTTTTCATTCAAGATTCGTTTTTCTATTTTTATTTCTAATTTGCCTATATGAGATCATAAGCAGAGCAGCCATGCTTTTTATAGCTGTTTTTTTTTAAGTTTGTCCCTACTTCGAATCAGGACCTTAAGAATTTTGTTTACTCAATGGTCTAACTGGAGCTCTAATCTCTCCGACATATACATTTATCTAATTGGAGCATGTTTGTCAAATACTCGAGATAAAATTTATCTGAATATAAAAATTTATCTGAACAAATATACAACTTTTGTAGCTTTTGATCAATATCAAATGCAAACGGCTAGAATTTGTACCTTTCAAGTTGTTTTAGTTTCTAAAATTATTTACATACTTTTCCGTTTGCACATCAACCTGTTAATGACTTTTCAACTCCAAAACATTATTATCTTCAGTGTTTTCTAACAAAAAAAGTTGAAATTGTCACGTGAATCAACAATAGTATTTCTATTTTTTATGGAAACAGCATGTCCTGTTTACCGAGACATAATTTATGTTGCAATTTATGGAATTACAGGGGTCCGAAACGATTGCTCCACGTTATGCCAGAAATAACCAACACGCAACTCAGAAACTACGTCTTTGTATAGTACAATGTGATTACCCTGTTCATAAGCCAACGAATGGTACAATTCCTAACAAAATTCTATAACAATTTACCATGTTATTGGCAAAAAACACACTGAGCCAAAGACCGAATTTCAACTGGCAATAAAAAGGTTTTAGAAATTTTTAATCAAATGAATACTTCACATATAACAGCTTCAGCTCAGTTCAGTTCATTTTGATTTTCAATTTTCTACAAATTCTCAATCAACAAATTAATGAAAAACTACATACTAATGCAAAATTAACAAGTTAAATAATAAAATGAATACAAAAATATTGCATACAATGGCATGGATCGGGTAGAATGTAGGGAATTCTTTATGAGGAACTCTCTAAATAGATTGGCTAACGGGAAAAGACCCCGATAAATTTTGAATGAGTTCAAATGATTCACAGTTCTTGTAGAATTCCATTAGAACGATAGAGCTCGTTTACATCCTCCTCGTCCTCTCTCTCACTTCAAAATGGCAAAGAAATCTTGATCAATTTTAGTGTGGTTCTATTTGTTTTTTTCTAACAATTCAGTTACATTTTGTCCAATTTTTTGGGTTAATTTATTGATTAGGTAATATGATTTTACCAAATAGAAATTATGCCGTTGTGTAAATATTTTTGGGGCACCCTGTAATGTCCATTGACAAATATGTTGGTCTGCATAGAGGAGGATGTAAAGGCCATACGATGATATCCTCAATTTTTCGTTCTTTCTGCGATTTTTCTGCACACCTGACTATGCTGCCCGAAAATATGTACTTTAAGTCTGTTTGCCAGAATTTGAAGCATGCAATAGGGCTACAAGGTGTGCCAACAAGGTTACCATAGATTGCTTTCACACAAGCAAAATACTGCTGAACAGATCGAAATTATACAGAATATATTTGGAGATATCATTACCATAAATTAAAGCTGGTCTTCGGAAGAAAATAGAGCGAGTGACCATATAGCAAATTTTAAATAGATTACTAGTTCAAGATAGAAATAGAAATTGAAAAACTTTTTAGTTCGAGAGAATAATACATATGCTGTCATGAGGTTCACCCTGTTTATGGAAAATATATTTTTGATGGTGTCACAAACAGGATGAACTGTATCACTGATTATGATGGCTATGCTCACATGGCATACAAAGAAGTGTTATTGAATGCAGGTCCATTGTAATAAAAAAAGATGGGAAAACATACAGAAGGAGAGCAACATAAATTAATTTAGACATTACAAATAAATTTCAGAACTACAGAGGAGCTCTCAATATAGGTTAAATAATCAAAAGAGGCCACCTCCCAATAAAACTGATTATCACGAAAAATGTTATTTATCATGAAAAACGTTCTTAAATAATACTCAACAATACCAGATTTACAGCCTTACATTAAAAACCATTAATATTGTTCAAGAAAATAAACACAGTAATTTAATCTAAAACTCATATATCGATTGGAAGCCAATTTAGAAGTGAAGGTCCATAATATCTAACTGAACGTAGTCCATATGAAGTGGTATTAGTAACAGCTTTGAACAAACATTCAGAATTTGTTATATTTGTCTTCCTGGTGTTTAGTGCCCAATCAAATTGATTATTGTCATTTATGAAGTTTTGAAAGTAATATTTATGAAAAGAAAGTCAAAATACCTTATTTTCTTCAAGTTGCCAATTTTATCTGAGCAGCCGTGCATTGTTCTTCTTTGGGTTTTCTAATTTCCTGGCATTTTTGAAACAGGAGCTGCACCGCATGTTTGATTATGTTGCACATTCGTTTGGGTTTTTTGAATGGATTTTCACTTCTACTTCCATAATTTCAGTTTCCCCTTTGGCTGTTGAACAGAATGCGATTGGTACATCTTGTTTTTTTGTATCACTGGCAGGGGTCGCAACATCAGTGAAGGTTGCCCCTTTCAGAAGCTTTTGAAATTATTTGTTTATGTAAATATTTTTATGAACATGCAAATAATGAAGGAATTATATGTTTGTTTTTTGTTTTTCACTGTCAGCTTGCTAAGGAATAACTCGGGGTTGATAGAAATTTTTTGGTACCAAAAGGTATTCAGAGTTTCTTAATTTGTCATTTTCTGAAAACCATGTTAGCATTCTTGTCAACCTTATGCATCTTTGTGTTCAAACTATGGTCCATATCAATGATCCAGAAACAAGTTTAGACGTTTAAAAAGCCAAAATTTTATTTTATTACGAATTTAATGCCCAACGAATTTAATTTCCTGCCAAATGTTAGAATGGCCACGATAATTTTATAGAAACTGCAGTGCTGTTATTTCTGCAGTACCCCATGCACCCAAACCGGAAATATTACATTGTTTTTAATGTGCTGGTGAAACATTTGGTGATTCAATTTCTTTTGGTGATTCTTCTAACGTCTGGAGGTTTTTTGCTCACATATTATATTTATTCACAACAAAATAAACAAAAAAATGCAGCGAAATTCGTTGAAACTTCTTGGAAACGTCATTCATTAAAACTTCTTATAAAATTAGTCTTTTTTCAAATTTCTACCTTGTTGCAGTGACGAGGACACATTTTTGTCAGATTTAGTTTGAATACAAGGGAGTAACAGAGCTTCCAAACTTACTCATATTTGAAGGGGTTTGTACGACAAGCCAACTGGTTGACAACTTCACTAAGTCATGAGATATCTGGTAGTCAACAGTTTGACCGCGTTCTAATATTGCCATTTTTGAGTCAGAGTAGGGGTTGCAATACCCCATTTTGACATGAAAGCAACGAGCGATGTTTGTTTCTTAAAGTACGCAATTCAAAATTTTCGAGTCATATTTACTTTAAATGAATACATCACTAGAAGCGCGGAACTGCATAAAGATGTAGAAGTCATTTGGATAGGAGGAAGCTTATAATAACTTGAGATGGCAGAAAATGCAGAAGCTGGGAGAGAATATCGAAAATGTTGAAAGAGAATGTGCCCTTCAGGGACTGCACATGAACATGAAAACACATAAATAACAACAACATATAAATTGATGGAATTCAGGCTTGATGATGAAGATGTTGTAATATTTGACGACTTCAGCTATCTAGAAAAGATATTTTACAGACAGGGAGATGGAAATTGAAGATTAAGAGAAGACTAGGCATCAGAAGAACAACACTTCAAAATCCAGACCCAGGTGTATCTTTTAATACAAAAATAGGACTAATTAAGGATGTTCCTGGAGTGACTTGGTAGATAATCGGAGATGGGAATTAAGAAGGTCGATGCTTTTCGATGAATTCGATGAAGCGGATCGCTGCTGGAAGATTGATCTCTTAGGAAGGTCGATTCCGGTGAGGTAAGCATTAATGGTTATGACATACGAAGATGCGACAGAAACAGATATGGATGAGGCTTGTTATGTAAGAAAAGAACTTATTTTTAACAGAAGAATCAATTTCTCGCTAGACCTTGAAAACATTGTAATTTGCATTGTAAAACATTGTAATTAAAAACTAGTTGGTATTTTTTACAGACCTCCAAACTCTTCAGACTTTTTTGACAAGCTAACGATCGCTATCTCAAAGACAAAACATTTTGATAGTCAAGAAATTTTCATCTTTTGTGATCTGAATATTGACTTATTAAATCAAGTCGAATAAAAACAAATAACCATCAAGTCGAATCAAACATCACAAAGAATTTTGTTTCCTACCTGGATTAAAGCAAATAATCAATTCACCAACTCGAATCAGTAATGAATCATTAACCATTATTGACCATATATTTTCCAATTCAGAGGCAAGAATTTCACAGTTAGGTGTTCTAGATATTGCACTATCCGATCAACAGTTAATTTATTGCACAAGAAAAGTTATTCAGATCAAAGCTAACAAACACACTTTCATTAAAATCCGATCACATAAAAATTACTCAA
This sequence comes from Phacellophora camtschatica, assembly GCA_036873815.1. Taxonomy (NCBI): domain Eukaryota; kingdom Metazoa; phylum Cnidaria; class Scyphozoa; order Semaeostomeae; family Ulmaridae; genus Phacellophora; species Phacellophora camtschatica. The sequence goes on from JAYJMH010034101.1 coordinate 8,458, forward strand.
AACGCACTTTTCTAGACAAACTAAATCAAAATAATTTTCTAAATTATTATGAATATGAAAAATCGAACTCAGCTTATGGTCACGTTATTTACACATTATCAAAAGCAATTGACCAATTAGCTCCCTTAAATGAGGTTGGAATTAAAAAAAAGATACACATGAGTGGGTGGATAATGAAATCCTGGAAAAAATAAAAGCCAGGGACAAATCATTTTCGAGGTTCAAGAAATGTAAAACAAATTTTTACAATGATGAATATTAAAAAGCGTGTAACGCTGTACAAAGACTAATTAAAGCATAAATTCGATAATTTACCCTAGTTAATTTTAAAAATACAATAGTCGGCAAGACGCAACAGGTCAGCGATGGAAAGAAATTAAACCAAAATTGTTATGATATATTTTATGTCATACATGTCATATTTTTGACATATCACGAACATAGGGGGTTGGATGGAGACGGATATTATGCTTGGAAAGATCGAAGGAAGTCGTTTAAAAGGAAGACGAAAACACTATTGATTGACACTGTAAAAGAAGGGACAGGAGAAGACCTTGGATAACTGAAACAATTTACACACGAGAGAGACGGCTGGACGTAGAAAATCTGCAGAAAATTAAACTAAAAAGTATTACAACGGACACAATTGTCAAGTTATTTCCTGTAAGAATCGACAACATCTCGAACTTTGACCCCCACATACCTGATCTTTCAAAAAGGTGTAACTCAGTTGAATTCCTGGGAAAGGTTTTAGTCTTGTATTGGTTGTGAAGAGAGAAATATACTGGTTTAAAATTTTGTATACCAAAATCTGAACCACTGTTGTCTAGACTTGCATTGTCAATTTCAAAATCATTACGGACAATCGAGAAGTTACAATAAAGAGCAATAACATTGTTATGAAATGATAATGTTACCACCGACGTAAACTTACTTTGGAAATCATGTAGATGTACTATGTACATTTTTCGTAATGAAAACAATAAACTCTTCCTTTATGCAATGGAATTTTTAATTTAAAGCAAATGTATCTAATCGCTTTCAAAAGAATGCATATGATATATTACATCATTGACCAAATCCTATCACTTTTAGCCCAAATGGTCTCAGATTCATGGGATCGAGGACCGTGCTTACGTAATGAAATGAAATCTGGATAATGCAATAGTACTTTCAAATGAATGATAAAATCATGGGATGGGATAGCATCTAAATCTAAAATCTGTCTGGTTGAAAGGTCTCAGAAATAAAACAAGTATAAGCGTTGTAAATAAAGTATTTTTTTAAAACAACCTGCTTGATCCTATATCAACTTGGGGATTTTGATTACTGTTAATTTTGGCAAACAAGTCGTTTTGGTGTCAAAAGATGGATGGGAAATGAACGTCGTTCCTCTAAATTGACATGGATGGGTTAGGAATATTTAGATTTCCGGTTTTGACAATACCTGGGGGAAGTGGAAACATTTCTTGTAAGGACATTTCGGTAACTTCAGTAACTCATTCAATATTTTCTCTGGATCCGCGCCTGTCCACAAATGTAATTTATATACGAGCATAATTCCGCAAGTAATAGGCAATAGAGTAAGTATAAAAGGTACTATTGGAATACAAATCTAAATTTATATAAAAAAAAGGCCAGGCTTTGCTCTCCAGAAGATTAAAAAAAAATTCTACGGGGGGTATTTGGTTGTTTTTTAAATTACCTAGTTGTTGTAACAAAATTTCTTCAAAACATACCCATAATTCCGCAAATGTCAGGAAATAGTACACCTAAAAATGGTGGTGCACCTCCCCGAAGTGCATTTCTCTTTTGTTTTAGTAATTTATTTTGAGATATTGTAGAACGAGATGTTGAATGCAGGTCCTTCAATTATTTCGTTAATTTTAATTGTAAAGACCACTTCTACAAGCTCGTACATCGAATTTCCAGATAATGCTCCACTCTTTAAACCCGTGGACCCTCCCAAGCATTGTTTGCAATCTGAATTGCAATTTTAATCTTAATTCTTCCACGGCTTTCTCTTTTCATGACTCGCCAATTTTTTTCAATTTTTGATTGATGTAAATGTATTTTCGATTAATTCGTTACTACTCGTGTAAATTTTCCATAATGTCTTTTTAAATTTAAAATAGAGGACGCTGATTTTTTATTGACTGAAAATAAATATTTTAGAAAAGCAGTATAATCTTGATGTTGTTAATGAGCAAATGCACTCGTTTTAGAATTAGCACATAGCTTTGCGTAACCTCTCCAGTTTATACGTATAACAGAACGAAATAATTACGTAACGTAGAACGTAACTTGGACGTAGGACAATAAACATTTTGCTATCACCATTTAAAGGCAAATAACATTGGATAGGATATGGTTATAGTGGAATGAGCTTCAAATTAGCTGATTTTAAGCTTTTAGGGTGGGGGCTAATTAGAAGTCGGATTATTTTCTATGGGATAACTGGATAAAGATAGATACTGCGGGATAACTATACATTGAAAAGAACAACATACATGCATATAAAAGGAATTCTCCGCATGAAATGTGAAATAACAGGCTTAATGAAATACGAATTTCGAGAATGGGGTGCTTATTTGAAGGCTAATTGGGGTGCTTATTTTGAAGGCTAATTTGAGGATTTACGGTAGTTCTTATTGGTAGTAGACCAGTAGATTTATTTGAGTAGATAGGTAACAAACAACGTGCTTCATTTTAAAGAATCGTATAATTTATACATACAATTGAAATCAGCTCTTTGTCATATCTAGAATTGCTTCCAAATTGCAAAAAAAAATAGAAAATGTATTTTTTCATAACGCTAACAAAATGCTTAAAGTACTTGCTAATTGTTTTATTTTGTCGCAAAATTTCGTCGTGAAAATTTCATCGCAAATTATCATCACAAAATTTCGTCGTAAAGTAACAAAAGTCTTGAAGTTTAAAATATGAACAAAACTTCAATAATGAATTTAATTGTCTTGGTATTTAGTTTGTTACAAGCTCTTGCAAAAGCCATGTTCTTTTGTTTGACTGAATAAAATACACTATTTTCTGATTTCTGAAAATTAGATATTAACGTCTCGAATTTCGTCAAATTTTGGCACATTGGTCATTAAAGGGTTTGAACGGACAACACTCAGATTTGAAATAGCAACCGACTCGGCTGTTGTTCGAGCTGGTTTTTCCTTTTCTTCCTGATCACAGCAGCAACGACGGAAGATATCTCTGATGCGGTCAAATACCTCTAAATATTCATACTTATATGCTCTGTTGCGTGCCCCAAGTACAATAGCGTTGCAGCATGAATTCGCGAAACCAAGCATAAAAGCGAAATTTGCTAGAGCAGGATTTGACAGTGCAGGAACATATGTGCCTAGAAGAGACATCACCAAAAATGGACTCCAGCAGACGAAGAACACTACTAAAACGATAATCATCGTCAGCGCTACCTGCCGTTGCATGTGTTTACGGTCCATCGAAGAGGTAGTCGACATACGACTGATCCTCCGCACGTGTTTTGAAACAACTTTCATGATCCGGTAATACGAAAAAGACATAATGACAAGCGGTATAAAGAATCCGGTTGAGATGTAAATCATTGCCGTGATTTTTTCGGCCGGTTTCTCGGGAATTTTTACGGCGCATTGACCGCGTCCGGATTTTATATCATAAGATGTTATGCTCGTTAGTGGAAGAACGGATAGAATGGTCGAGTGAAGCCAAATGTATACTAGCATGCAGATGGCAGCTCGTTTTAGGCGTTGGTTGCTCCATCTTGAAACGACCGTGAAGTACTGGTGAAGACTGATCATCATTAGGGTCAGAATTGAAGCTAACATTAGTTGTGAATTAAGAAATCCGCTAAGATGACATGCTGTTGAACCGAAGTCCCAGTACCCTGAAAAAATATGAAAATAGTTTTTAACTTGTCTTTGAAGAATTTTAAATTTATCATGCTAATTCTTAATTGATATATTTGTTTTTAACTCTCTTCAAGAAGCTGAGACCCAGGGCCCAGGGGAGGTACATGGCCCATGTCCCATGGTCGGGACGGGAGTGTGCCGCTGAGAGTTTAGAAACCCACCCATCTTTAACAAATGTTTGTGTACACCCAACATTAACGTTGTGTTTCAATCCAAACCACTATTAAGATGCAGCCACTATTAAGTGTTTTTGAAAACACTTCTGAGTAATGACTCCAAAAATAATCGTGAAAATTAGTTGTCCATGGCTAAAGTTTTTGAAAACTAAAGTTGCTGTTTCATTTTGGTAAATTTTTGGTAAAAATGCTGAAAAAAAAGAGAAAACACTTAATATTGGCTGCATCCATAAATAAGAATTTAATTTTCAGTGTTCGGGTTTCTTTCTGAGTGTGTTTCCAAGCACCATTAAATTAATTTCGTAAAACGCTATGGTCTAGGAGATCCAAAGACGCAGTGTAGACAAAAATCTAGACATCTGGTTTTGGGTTGGAGAAAAATTTGAACGTTCAGAATTAGTATCTCGACTCTCGTTGCACAAATAATAACAAATTTGGTATCAATTTTTAAGTTGACAACCGAGAAATATTTTAAAAATTATTTCAAATAAATTTGAGTTAAACTCGTAGCGCTAGCCTTGATCAAAGCTGTTTCCATTTTTTTGAAACACCCGGTATAACACGAGATATCGAAATATAGCACAACAATATGATATACCTATAACCTGGCATATATAACAAATATAATATGATATGTAACATAATCACATAACATATAACGTCCAAAGGTCAAGAAAGCTGGCCTATTTGCTAAAAGCTGGTCAAGTCACAAATTTATCTCAATACTTGCAGTAAATCAAGACAATTACAATTTAGTTAAGCTTATCCATATCCCATCTATCCCAACTCCGTCGTAATCTTTTGAAAACCAAGTATGCTGGCGCTAACTTGAGTCTCGAACTAGTCCTAATTCACTGTTGAGTTATGAGTTTATTATTATTAGATTTGAATGTTGTTGTATTGAGGTATATCATATACCCTAACCATAACCCTAATCCAAAATTCTCTAAAGCAATTCTTCTCTGAGGGATCATGACTTTGACTTTGTTTAGAAGGGCAAATATGCCTCAGAAATCGCAATCTAGAAATGATATAAAAAAGGCATTCATAAAATCTTGGAGGGAGCATGGAGCTTCCTGTTCCCTGGCTCCTGCATATCTACCCTAAAAAAATATGTAGTAAACATAGACAATATATTGAAGTTAGAAAAACGTTTACTGTTTTGTTTTGGTTGTGGCATGTTTTAATAAAAATGTCCTCACCTTTAATGTAGGTCCTCAGTGGAAAGTAAACACATAACAGAATGACTCCTTGGTCAGCAATAGCCATGTTCAATATAAACCAATTGTTAAATGTCTTCCGCAGTTCCTTATTTACGTAAATTGTCCAACAAATCAAGCTATTTCCAATCAGTCCAATGATTATAATCAAAATTAGGACAATAGCCATGGGAATCCTTGCCGCGAGAGTGTATTCTTTAGCGTCTCCGATCATTTTGCTTGATCTTCTAGGGTTAATCAGCGAATTTTTGTTTCTCAAATACTTCCTTACCTTCTACCATCTACATTTTAATACATTCCTAATCAGTAATTAGTACCGCAAATGTTATTCGGACATGCAGGTAATTCTTTTTGCCTATTTATTCAGAACGGTCAGAATGCAAACAATTCTTTGCTGTATCTTCCTTCGTCAGTCACCAATTCATAGGATGTGTTTGTTTTGGTTACACACACCACAGTAGTATTTCGTTACATACAGTACACACATATACCACAGTAGTTTTCAAATATTCTTCAAACTAAATTGGTCTTTGTTTTTAAATTGTTGTTTTTAAATTGTTGCAACCATTGCCATGTAATGTTCTCTGATATTGATTCTTGGGTGAGACGCGAGTTTTTCTTTCAACAAAGGTGTTCTTAACCTGGGCAGCGTTTGGTGTGGCATCGCCTCTTTCCGCTCTATGACAAGAACACGTGATGGGCAAGAGACGTCACGTTTGTGTCACATTGTTTCTCTTTGACAATTTGAAATGTGAGCACAATTAATTAATAATTGGAATAAAATATTAAAATTTACTTTTCAATTTTTGATGATTTATTAGAAAGCAGCAATTATAATGAAAACTTCAGTGCATCACCAATGCACTAGCAAAATTCGAAAGAAATGTTTGTTTTGTCGAGGGTTAAACATCAGCGCCAAAGTCAATATTATCAGAGAAGGAGACTTTGTGGAAAACTTTGTGAGTCAACCTTATGTACTCATGTGCCATTGTTCCAAAGGTTTTACAAATCTCAAGGTTATGTTCTTTTTCTTCTTAAAATGCCTTGATAAATGTTGTTTTCTCGCAGCAGGAACCGTGGCAAAAAAAAATGGTAGGGCTAAAAGTGCCAATGACCACAGTAAAGCAACCTGAAGTATTCTTTAAAATGAAATTTTAGCAAAAAGACCCTACCGCCTCCCTCGGCCCCACCGCAAAAACGCCCCACCATAAAGATCTTAATTAGCTACTCCAAAAGAAACCAGTAAGATCGGGTTTCGTTTGTAATATGGTCAATATTGCGAGGTTGTGTTGATTTTCAAAATGACATGTTTTGAAAGCTTCAGTTCTATTTGTTTAAGACTCATGGACAATTTAAAACATTTAAATTAATGTCAAAATGAAACGGGAATCTGCCAATCAACAAACACTGAAGAGTAACAGATGAAATGATAAAATGCAGCAGCTACATTTAAAAATTGACAAGCACAAAACATTGATTTAAAACCCCGGAGAATTGTGTTGATTTTGCTTTCTTGCATCATTCCATTAAACCGTCATTTCGAAGTATAAGTTGCGACATAATTGGAAAGCGCAAGCGTACGCGCGGTTACCGTTACAGATGTGATGTAAATTCTGGCAAAAAGATTTTTGAAATGACTCGCTGCACTCAAAAATTTGGCAAATAAGACTTACCCTGTTTTAGGAAAAGTGCCATGCCAGCTAACATTTAGATTCATTGTTTTCCATTATGTTCATTGCATTTTGCTTTGAATGTTTAATTAGCCATTTTTATCTTTATTTTGAGTTTTGAGATTTGCTTGGATTTGAAAAGAAGTTGTTGCACCTGGCCACTTTTATGATAGAAACGCCAAACTGAGATTTAGGTCAATTACTAACATCTGCAATTAGAGTTCAAAAACATTATGCATGAGTTGAACACTTGAGCTGAAAACATTCTGCAGACGGTTTTTAGAAGATTGAGGGGGTAGAAAGTTTGTAAAAATCAGTCAAGAAATAAGAAGAAATCGTAGCTGAAACCGAAGCGAGTCGTTCTTATAAAAGGTGGCAACATTGGCTTGAAGCAAGGATGCCCTTTAAGTCCTTTGTTGTTCAACATTTTTATAGACGATGTCAGTAAGATATTTAATGACAATTGTGATCCAGTTGAACTACACGACATTGAAATTAATCACCTTCTATATGCAGACGATCTTGTGATACTTTCCAAGTCAGCTAGAGGTCTTGCTAAAAGCTTGAAAATTCTTTATCAATATTGTGAGAAATGGCACCTCGAGGTAAACGTACAAAAAACCAAAATAATCATTTCCCGATCCTCGAAGAAAAACCCAGATGATTGTGAGTTCAGATTTAAAGAGACAGTCATTGAAATCTTTCAAAATTTCTGTTACATAGGGATAAACACATCTTCCAAGGGGACTTTTCATGCAACCAGATTGAACCTTAAAGACAAGGGATATAAAGCACTTTTTCCCCTGTTCACTTCGATAACTAATTTTAATCTACCACCTTTATTAGCAATGAGTCTGTTCAAAAAGCTAATCACACCCATTCTAACGTACGGATGTGAAGTATGGGCAACGCTCAGTAAGCATCAGA